>JAOVVB010000008.1:16788208-16806028 GCA_028570985.1 Heterobranchus longifilis
TGACCTGATCTCTGACAAATCCGGCCCAGGGGAGCTTCCCAGACACAGATACCCCTGTCTGCTGTAATTGATCACGGGTTGTCAGCTGGCAGGTAGACCAACTGTGCTCTCTGGGAAAGAAAAGGCTGGGAAGATAATAATTTAAGTGACTTTGTGGAGGTCAGGGGAGCAGGCACAGGGGTCGCATGGGAGTTTGCATGTAGGGCGCGCTTGTTTGCTTTGCGGCGTCAGGGCCACGGAGCTGCAGCCTTTCGCCCTTTCTGACTGCACCAAAATAATCGAGTTGTCTTTGTGCTTCTATAGAGGACACTAAATAAAAAAAGAAAGATAAAAAGAAAGAAATGCCTTTGTTCCGCGAGTCTCTTCATTCTATTCTAGTATTGACAGATATTCTTTTCCTCTCCGACTCCCCCTATTGCCCATCATTACAAATCAGACAATTAGAAAGTAATAAAATTTTAAAACGCTGCACCATGGGTTCACTTCAATATCTTTATAAAAGAGGCAGAAACTGATGGCCGCAGAATGTTCATTCTCCACTCTACTCGAACCCCAAATCAGTGCTATTTGATAAATTACATACAATCGAGATTAGCAAAAAAAAAAAAAAAAAAAAAAAGTAGGGGAGTAGAAATGTTTATACGCCCAGAAACCGTATCCCTAAACTGCCTCACAGTCTGGAAAAAAAAGGAGAGGGTCTGTAATGTGTAAGCAGATCCTCGCCGAGCCACGCATCTCCTTGCAGGACGCACAGGGAGCATGATGAAAGACGACTCCCAGCAGCAATCTACTGATTACAGTGAGAAGTCGCATACACCACACGCCCCACCAACACCACAACCCCCCCACCCTCGCCTAAGTCAGACACTATCAGCCTTCTTAAAACAGTCTCCTCTCTTGAAATCCAACTGCGCAAGGAGCAATACGGATACGAGTGCAAAACAACTTCTTATGCACGTCAAACTGCAGAGAGTGCCTCGAGATATATTTCTACTTAATAGACAGTTTCAGAGCCGTTTCCTGAGTGAAGGGGAAAAAAAATCTGCCTTCACTTATCAAAATCAGAAAATAGGAAAAACACACAGGGGAACAAAAAAAGCTTATAAACACGGTGTGGTCGAGAGAATGTTCTTGATGCCGGAATGAAGACGGATAGTAGGGGCAGCTGGAGAAAAAGCAAAAAAAAATAAAAAAAATAGTAAGGGAAGCAGGCCACGTTGTTGGGTGGGGAATCACAAAAGGAATGAAAAATGGTGGCCAGAGGAAAGATGCTGATTAGAGCAAGACTTCCCAGAAACATCTACACAGTTCTGCTGCGCTTTGGGGGCAGGCTCCTGGCCCTCGTTCCCTCCCTCCATCAGTCCCCTAATCAGAGCCTTGAGGCCTGCGGAGGCTATGATTAACAACAGCCAAGACAGTGTAAGTCCTTAATAGTTACAGCCTCGGAGTACTGTAATGCAATTACAGGAGCTGTGGAGAAACAGCTAATGTGCATGCAACTAGCTGGGGCGATATAGATCAGGTATTGAGTCAGGCTGTTTTTAATTCACTTTCCAGCACACAAACAGAGAGCATTAGTTAGATTAGATGGGGCAAGACGAGGAGGGGAAGGGAAGAAGAGGAGGCACCCGCAGAGGGCAAGTGGATTTATTTAACATGGCCTGTCAATTACCATCCGAAACCTTTTGCTGAATGGTTATTTATCTTTAAAGGGCAAGGAAGAAAAAAAAGATGAGACAAAGCAAGGCCTGAATGAGATTAATAAAGGGAAAATGGCATCGACTTGTGTGATTCTCATGCAGCCCCACGCAGCACTACAACTCTGGACAAGGCTTCTGGCTCAGGACCATCCGAATGATGTATATACCCGGGTCGCCTTAATTCGTCCTCCTCTCACCTAATGTATTGTGATCTGGGAAGAATAGTGGGCCTTCCTGGCTAAAGCTACCCTAGGCTAATCCAAGGCCCGGCCCTGCTCACTGTAAGACTGGATCGGTGGAGAGGGAAGAAATTTATGAAGTGTGATACAGTTGGGGAAAATGACCAGTTACAGCCCATGAAATGCCTTTACTTATAAACTCGACCCAATTGAGAGAGAGTGATACTGAAAGAATAAAGGCGGTAAAATCTAAAGCGCCTACTGCATAAGTTAAAATGGAGGATGCAAACGGAAATCTGCATATGGCCTACATTCCTATTTCTCTTTCAAAAAAAAAACGTAAGGAAAACATAATCTGTACTGCAAACCCATTATCGCATAGAAGGGTCTGTTTGAATAACGAGCCACACTGCGAGTCCAAATCAATTACCGGCATTTTACTACTAAGCTGAAAAGTTTCACCTCATGGGACGTGGGAGCTGAAATCTGCAGTGTGTGGTGCTAGTTAGCAAATCATTATTAGCCTCATCTCTAGCATATCTCACAGAGAAACAGAAACAGCAATTTTGTCCCACGGTGGCTCAAGCAAAAGCTCTTTCTTTTTCTCCAGAGGCTAAGCGCGAAAGGAAATGGGGCTACTGTTTTCGCATAAAAGCAAGAACATCAACCCACTCGAGTAATCTGAACAATATGGCACCGAAACACAAGTACAACCGTATACGGTTTCGGGAGCGTTATAGTCATTTGGAGATTATGAGACTGATTGTAATTTTTTCGGAAAAACCAAAGAGCACTTTGGAAAAAAAAAAGGGGGACTGAGTCGTGCCAAGTCTGTTAGGGCTTTTTGAGGATATAATTTCAGAATAACTGTGGAAAAAATCCGCTTTGTCTGTAATGTCTTGGTGAGATTTCCAGGAAGATAAAAGCAAACAGAAAAAGTGACAGGAAGAGACTGAGAGAGAGGAGGCGAGATGAGATACGACATTGCCTTAGGAATTAGAAAGATCGTATAACTCATCAGTGCATAGACTTTCTATCTTTCACCCTTTTTTTTTTTATTTTTTTAAAGTGCCCATGGAACGCATTGGGAGCCATGATTGGATTTTGAATGTTGATGCATTTCTTTTTAAAACAAAAAGTAACAGATTTCCACAACAGCCATTTAGCCTTACATTAAATTAAGTGCAGAGATGTGGTGTAATTACAAAAAAAAAAAAAAAAAAAACACCGTTAAATTGTTCATATGTGAACAGGTCGACAGCAAAATGAGAATTCCATTTTTTTTTTTCGTATCGCAAACCAACAATATTTTGTGCACATTTTTTTTGGTCACATGAGTAATAAAAAGAAAACATGTCAAAAAAAAATAGTTACAATTGTTTGAGTTTAAAAGCGTAAAATTTTTCAAAATGCTATAAATTCATCTTTTGCTGTTTTTGGCACAATTGATAAATCAATCCGCAGATATGTTTGTGGATATTTAAGGATACAATTTAGAATCAATAATATGTTGATTAAGGTTTTATGAGAAGGCAAACGCGTACATTTACTACACATTTATGACAGTGTAAAGGTCCCTTTCTTGGCTTCATCATTCTCCAAAAACCCTTTTACACATTTAAACCACTAATGGCAGCCTCTATGTAGCTCAGGAAGTTTCTTCTCTTCACTGATCGCATGACACTAATGGGCTTTTGCTCGAAAATCTGCAAGCTTGGATGGCCACAAAAATGTGGATGTTTAAAGCTTCTTAAATAAGGTTATATAGCAAATTAAAATTTTTGCTACAGTTAACCTTGTTTCTCAGAGAATAATAATTCACCAAAATGGCATTTTATCGTGTCATATACTGTACACCATATACATAAATAATGTCTGTACAGTACATACAAGGTGCCTTATATCTTGCTACAATGCCAAGAGACATGTACATGACTAGCCCTGACTACTAACGTTTTATGTTTTGCCAACTTCTATCAGCACTGAACCTTCTCGATGTCCGATAATTTGTACGCCCTCTATGAAATAAACCCTGCATTCTGTCCAGGGCTTCTTGAAGCAAAACAGAAGAAACAGAGTAAAAGGTCTGGGCCTTAAAATGTAAATAGTTATGCCCATATTTCACGAGTCCACGTCCCTGAAATCCAATCATTGTGGAAACAACTGCCAGAATGACAAATCATAGCGAGGCCCGCAAACAGTAGGCCCCTTGTATTCCAATCTCCCCATAAGCAGCACAAAAGAGATCAGATTTCCATACAAAATCATTTGCACATGACAAGAGGAGAGAAAAGAAACGTTACGTTTGCCACCAGTGAATACACGCTCGCTTATGCTGACTGAGCTAATGTCGTTCTGCTTTTGTTTTTTCCTTCCAGTCTTAAAGGTTCTTTTGCAGCAAACAAAGCAGAGCACCAGAAACAAAGTGATCCACAATAGCTGGAGTTAATGTCTCTGAATCTGTGCTTCCTTACAGGGATTATGGGTAAGACACGAGCGCCCGTGCTATCGCTATCATCCCCTTCTTCTGTTCTTCTTCACACCCACAGCCCTCCCTTCTACCTCCAAGCCCAAGTGGTGCTTCTTCTGGCGAGGCTTGTCAGTGCTGGCACGAGCCTGCACAATAAACCACTGAAATACCTCTGATAAAACACGGAACGCGACTGAAAGAGAGGAACTTTCAGCGGTTTATTGAAACAACTAACACGGCGAGATTTACAGAGGCCCTTTCTCACAAATGAGAGGCATAAGAGAGGTGTGTAGAGCCCAGATTTATGTGTTTGGCTACTAAAAGCGAGCATTCATGACTTGTAATTCAAATCTGACAACTCCCTGGTAGGAATGGCCCTACCACAGATCAAAACTGCGAATGGAGCGCACGTTTGTTGAACTTTTTTTTTTTTCCTCGAGTCGGACAGCGGCAGCCCCCTTGTTCATATGTTTCATAGACTGTAGGTGAATCATTTGTTTCACGATGAAAGAACAGCAAGGGGAATGTTTAACGCTCTGCATAATGGCATATCAGTTTACATCAGCTAGCAGACCTCATGTGTTCCACCTCACACGGTCAACTTTATGACCCCTGACTTGAAAAAGACCGCATTTCAGAACAGAAAAAAACTGGAGGTAATATTAAATGGAAAGATGTGCATATGTGGCAAATAGAAAGCACTTCAGGGAGGTAGGTAGTGAGCTATTGCACACATGATTGCAGATGGTTGCTTGCTATTCTGAGTCTGTAAAAAGGAAGAAAAGGGGGAGAAAAAAAAAGCTCGCTATCTGTCCCCATCCAGCCGCTGCAGACTGCTGAGTCTCAACTTTACACAGGGCTCAACATATCCATTAGATTAGTACTTTAGTACAGGATTTATTATTTATCCACTTTCCGTTGTGTTTGGAGGTCCTTGTGTGGGCTGGTAAACTACTGCTGCTTAGAAAGAGATCTGCTCGTCGTATTCTTCTGGATTCTTCTCCTGCTACTAATTTCCTTCAAGCCGTAATCACAGGACGGGGACGGTGTTTTTCCGTCCGGGCTTGGATTTAATGCTAGCAGGGAAGGTCAGAATTAACAGCGTCCCAGTCGCTGTAAACTGTCCTCGTTACCCACGGTCGTGATTAACAGTGGTTAACTCTCTCAATGAAGGCTTTGCCTCGGCCAGCTTGTCATTTGCACTCACTCCCCTGCTCCCTTTACGGGCAGCATGCAAACGCAGGACTGAAGTGATAAGCACATCTCTCCGGTACAACTTGAGGCAAGTCATGCAGAAAGCCTTCATCAGGGAAACGCAATAGCTAGTGTGCCACTGTCGCCCAGGCACGTGTAAAATTAGCCCCAGCGAGCATGGCCCAGTTAAGCACTTCCCGGCTCCTCGAGCCCTGGAGACCGAAACGTGGAGCCGTGGCTGTGCTCGAATGTGCTGAGTGCAAGGCTTAGCGAACATGCAGCGAACATCACATGCAGGAAACACAAACACACAAAAATGCCACCGCAGCAAAGATAATGCCTGGTTTGAAAAAAGAAAGGGCAGCGTTTCAGATCCAGGATGAGCACATGTGTGGCGGGAAAAATGAGGGGATTTCAGCAAAACGTTAAAAAAAAAAGCAAATTAGGGAGTTGGAGTGTAAAAGCAGAAACATAAACACATGGCTCTCTAGACTCTCGTTTAGACTTTCCATTTTGAAAATGTAGTGACGGCAGGAACGTGACGCGGCAACGATGTGAGAAAACATGAATTAAGGATAAAAGAACTGCAGCGTGCATCCTCTTCACTAGCTTTTTCACATCTTCCCTGTACAAAATTGATCACACAATGTGCCTCTAATTTAGCACTTCATTTAACAGACAGGGGGGGAGAAAAAGAATCATTTACATTTTGACACACATTTAGTGAAGTCGTCTGCTAATGGCCTGCACAGCAGTTTAAAGATCTGTTTCTGTACATAAACCAAGAACGAGATTTATGAAGGGAATTATAAAAATCGATCCTGAAATATTTGAGCGCCTTTATCTGGCTGGATTTGTCAGCCCCATTCTGGAGGAAATGGGCATAAGGACGTGACAGCAGTGCTTTATCTCTGGCTGAGAAGTGATACAGTCCAGATGCAGAGCCTTTAGATTAGAGGAAGAAGCCCAGGCAGACCCTCAGCGTAACCTTCGTGACATACACGCACACGTCTCACGGGAGGCCTGTTAAACATTAGAGCCTTTCTCCTCATTTACCTCGCCCCAAAAGTTAACCGAGCATTTCCCCCCAAACGGCTTTGACATTCCCCATAAAGCACCTGCTGGCAGTAATAAGAGCCCTGAGGTTCTGCGCTGTACACGGACTACAATCAGGCCAAACAGGCCCACCCCCTGAAGGCAGGGTTGCTCTAATTACACAACATTATCCCACAGAGCCTGGCCTATAGCATGTAAAAAAAAAAAACCACCCCGACTCACAATCGCCGTTCTACAGCTCTGACCTCAGGGTCCAGCCCGTAGGGGCACCAACATTGTCCTCTTATCATCACAGACCTGTACGATGTCCTTAATGGAAAGCAGGACTTAAACGAGCTGTGTGTGTGTGGGGGGGGGGGAAAAACCTCAAAGTAGTGGAACAAATGTATGTTCTTTATTTAAGCCCCATAAAAACAGGAAAGCGCAAACATTTATCTGTGCTATGCTTTCATCTTCCGTCAGCAGGGCTGAAGAATAACAGAGGCGGGGGGCTGGTGGAGGGAACACACACTGATAAACTGGAGATAGGAAACTTCTCGGGTTTCCAATTGCCCCATGGGGGGAGATCGTTTGAGTTTTACCCTGCCTTTCTGGAAGGTGAACAACAGCAGTGTCTATTTGTTACAGAAGCTTTTCAACAGGGGATGTCAACATCGCTAGCGTTTAAGCTACATGACAAGCCATTCAGCCCCATTCAGCCAAGTTATAACAATGCTAAAAATGATAAATTTGACTCAAATCCCCCTCACATCGCATACTTTCAACCAACTGAATAGTGAAGAGTGCCTCAGCTCTCCTGTTTCTCCTTCTAATGAGTTTTAAGGCTCTGGTACTAGCATATAGCGCTTTAAGCTGCTTAAAAGATCATTTTTAAATATATAATTAAATATAGTATATTAAATTTATAATTTTTAATTTAATTTTTTTTTTTTAAGTAAAAAAAAATCACTCTTTGGTTTATGAGAATAGTCCTGTGTGCCTTTCCTGTCTTTTTTTTTTTTTTCTTTACATTTGAGTCTTCAGTTTTAGGCTCTGGTATTAGCATGCTAGCAACATTAGAATTTTAAGCTACATGATTAGCCGTTCAGCTGCTCGAAAGTAAAGTTATATGCTGAACACTGTAAACACACAAAATTCAACTGATTTTCATTTATGAGTGAAGCACAACAGTGGCTTTCCTTTCTTATATTTCTGAGTAATGAGGTCTTATGAGAGTTAAGTTCTAGTATTAGCATGTTAGCATCGTGAGCATTTTAAAAGATAACGAGAAGTTAACCTGAATATTTTTACTGGGATTAGTTCATATTTTCATATTATATTTTCATCAAATAACAGCGCTGAAGTGGTATAAGTAGATTTTAACAAGCTGGAGTCATTTTAAGACAAAACCGAATCTTTATCTTTATCTACTTTTTTGGATTTCTCATCTGTGTAAACAACATTTTGTAAACACCTTACAAAATTTTATTTCTTTGAGTGGAAAAAAAATAATAATCCTTAGGAAAACAAGAGGGTCCTGTGCACCCTATAGTGCTTGGGCCCTAATTAAATCATATAATCATCATATCACATCATAGCAGATTTAGTGATAGCGTCAAATAAGAAATCACTGAATCTAAATCATCTCATGTGGAAGTCTGAGGTTCATGCCACTAATCATTATGCAACATGAAGCCAGATAATAAGGTTCAATTTGGCCAGCACTCAAGTGCAACTCATTAGTTAAAAAGGAAATAGTAATAGTCTATACTAAGAGGCTTTGCACTGAATAAATATAGTGATCTAAATTAAATCGACACCCAGCCATCCAGCCGAAGGGCACGTCAGGTGTCTGCGGAAAACAGTCTAGTGAGCCGTGTTATTTCTGTGCATTAAGCGGGTTTGGGACAGTTCAGTGAGGTAGGCTGGAGAACAAATTGCTTTTAACACCACTCTGTGCCACTCAGTGATGCAATCCCTGTAGACATCTCAAAAGACCGTGTAGCCAGAGTGCCATCGGAGGATGCGAAGGAGAGAATAAAAGCGTAGCACTTGTTTTAGTGGCACTTCAGGCTTCAACAAAGCAATATGCAGCACACTCTTAACCCTGTTCGCCCCGCATCTTATTAGCAATCAATGCGCAATAGAAATGTACAGGACATGTCGGTCAAGCTTTTTGCTTGGCTTTTCCCACAGGGGGGGTTCAAGAAGAAGCAAAAAAAACAAAACATGTCTGGACGATGTGACAAAAATATAATAAAAGTGATGGTTTTAAAATGAATTTATGTCATATGCGATATGTACAGTATCACCATGCACTTCATTATATATATTTTTTTTTCATTTAGTGTCTACACAAATCATTTTATTTATTTTTTTAGATTTATGAACTAAAAAGTAAAAAAAAAGCAAAAAATTTATTTGAAGGTAAGCTAAAACATTTAAAAATAAAAAGAAGTACAAAATTATTGTAAATAATCAGATATATTTAAATGTATTTTAAAAATATTTATATAATATAATATTTAATAAAAGAAAAATAAATCAAGAGATGCATGATATCTCAAAAAAGTGTACTGTGGCATACTGACATTATAGCATCATCACCAAATCCTGCATGTGCTCATTCTCACGGTCTGTCCCTAAAAATAAATGGCGAGGATGTATTTTATATACAGTGTAGAATTCTTGTGGTCACATTCTAGGGGGGAAAAAATGTCAAGTGAATGGCCGGGTCTGTCTCCTAAACAGGAACCATGTCAGTCTTCTCTTTGGCCCCAAGAAAAGAGGCCTCTTAAGTGGTAATACCTCTCACATCTCTCTCCACTTCCTGGTCACAATTACCCTCTTCACGCAGAGTAAAGACCATCAATTACCTTCCTCTGATCCATGCCTGTAATTGGGCACCGAGGATCCTCGGTGAAGCTCAGGATCCTGCGTAAGCGAACAGCAACAAAGAGCCGTATGGGTTTCACAGAGAGAGGCATTCAGGCTGTGATTTTTCTGTGCAATCATCAGACAGGTGCGAAACACACACACAGTGCTGTTTCATGTAGCATCCTCAAAAAAAAAAAAAAAAAGTGTATATGAATGAAGATAGAGGAGTCATTACAGAGAGAGGAATTGGCAGTGTTGACAGACAGGTCAGTTACTTCTGCACTGGAATTCGCATGAAGTGTTGGTACTTGTGCCGGCCTCCGCTAATGGACTGCTAATAGAACTGAAGGCTTGCACTTTGATGCCTTCCCTGTAGTTACGGCAGTGACAGTGGGTGATTAATTGCACTCAGTCCTTCTCTCTCTCAGCTCCAATTTTTTTTTCTTTCCGCAACAAAGACCCGAGGAAAAGGAGACGGCTTCCCTTACCTTCTCCTTTGCCTGGGTAACCTACTGTACCTGCACAGCTGGACGGTGAAACAGCTAGTTTCTTGCATCGGGTAATACCCAAGTCCTCATGTGACGTCAGGACAGAGAGTTGCAAACTCAGCAAGCTACTTTTTCGCAGTAATTATCACCAAAAAAAAAATCCCATCTCCTCAGCATGGGAACAAGCAGGCCACACTTACGCTCACACTCGCAGAGGGAGGCAGAGCTAGAGAGGAGACTGAGCTCTGAAATTTCTGGTGACGGCATTTCCTTCTTTGCGCCACCCGTGGCCTCCCAAACCTGAGAATAAAAATGGTCCTACATCATGTCATCCTTTGGGAATTACCTACGCTAGGTCGCTGCGTGATAGTCTTCTGTGCGTACAATGCCGGCTTTGTGCGACGGCTGTAACCTTAGCAGTGCCCTAGAGACGCTAACGTTTTTTGCAACGAGGGAAATACTCGGAGTAATAACGTGATAGCAATAACATTCGTGCTTACTCGGATGTTCACACACTTAGTGAGTGTTAGACTGCGTGCGTGGCCTTGTGGCAGGAATATTTTCATTGCAATTAGGCTCCGTAAACAAAAGCTCAAAGGGCAAATCTCAAATAAAATATGAAAAGAAAAAAGGAGCGGAAAAAGTGAACTCATGCCACGACCGACTCGACAGGCTCTGTGGCTTTCGGTTCGGGTTCGACTTTTTGCGGTCATTATGCGCCCCGAGGACGTACAAGGAGCCCTTGTCTGGAGCGTTACACACGCAGCTTTCCCCGATGCTTCCTGAAGGTTTTATAACACTGTTCGATGAATAATGAAAGAAAGAAGCTAACCAGAAGGCACAGCTTAAGCACAGAGTCAGAGAGGGCCCGAATACGTTTTACAAGGAGCGTTCACACACATTTGGCGTCTTCAGATTTCACGGAGGATCTACATATTCAAACAGACAGCCGGGCTACTTTAGACCCCAAATCCTTATGCCATTCCATCTGGGTGCCAGAGCAACCATCGAGCATTTCCATGAAGGATTCTCAGAGATTGGTGAAATTCTCCAGAAAGTCGGCTCTCTCCGTCTAACTCTCTCTGACTTGCCCTTCATTCAAATTCAGACATTTTTCTGCCTGACATATCAGTTATTTTGCTATAGTTTTAGATCCACCCTGGTTTATTATCTTTCTCTATTTTTGCTCTCTCACTTTCTCTTTCTTTCTTTCTCTCCATGGCAAGCTGAAACTACCAGTGTCAGGAGAGCACCAAGACAATCTGGGATTGAGCACTTCAATTTCTGAGCCACCGTAAACTGGATTTGGGATACTTGATTAAAACAAGTGGATAGTGAGTGGAAAATTAGAGGGGTGATGGAAAAGCTGGGGAGCAGAGCAGGAGGGCGAAAAGATGAGCAAAAAGAACCTTTACAGTTAGGAGACCAGTAGAACTCTTTGTGCTGTAAAGACATCTTGAGCGATTTTTTTATTTGGCAACATGGAAAAAAAATAAAACGCCCAGCCCATTAATTAGGTGCAAACAATGTTTTCAGTGAATATTGACTTCTTAATGGACACGAAGCAACCTGGTTCATGTTTCCTTTGTAGTCGATGCCACTGGGTCTGGAATGGAAGGATTATGTCATCCTGCAGTGTCCTTCAGAAACCGGAGCTGGGTAGCCTTCTTCCTTTCCCATGTTAAGCATTAACCATGTGAACCTTCTGGAATTGGCTCAGTTTTCCTCGCAAATATTATCTGTCCTAGTGATGGCCTTGGCTCAGGGTTATTCATTTTCATATTCAATTTCCAACACATTGGTTTTTTTTTGTTTTTTTTGAGAATGAAATGAAATTCAACGACAACAACACGAGCATTGTGTAAACCTAGTCCATCCCGCCACCCAACTTCATTGTCCTGGATTTGGTCGACCATAATTACATTCCCTTTGTGATCGTCATAACTACCAGATCAGCAAAAAGTCGGCCACCTGCACTGAGCTAAAAAAAAAAAAAAATTTTTTTTAAACACATACACACTAGACCTATCTGAAAGCTCCACTCTGGGACAGTTTAAGCCTCTTCCAAACATTTGCCAGAGTAGAGCTTAAGCAAACTGGCTTTTAATGGAAGGAGAGGGTCTTTACGTTATCTCTTCGACATCAACGAGATGACTGAGACTGTTTACCCAGATAAGAATCGACTCCGTCCCCTTAAACCTTGAGGCCCCTGCAGTGTCTGCTTTAAATGGCAAAGAATGAAGACGTGACGGTTTCGTGTCTTAACGTGACATCTGGAACATACCAGGCAGAGAAACATGACTCTGTAGCATCACGAGAAGCACAAAGAGACCAAATGTAAAACATTTTCAAGCATTATAGGCAAGATTAATTGAAAGTTAACAAACACAAGCACAGACATCAGAGGTATACGCCATCCTATCCAGCGTTTAAATAAAACAACAACAAAAAAACTAGTTTAACATCTGAATTATTGATGAGAACAGGTAGAGAATACGGCAAGTGAGTGAACACAGCGTTGCCTGAGACCTGAATATGAATTTCTGATCCTTTAGGCGTAATTCCTATAAATCAAATATATTCAGGCCCAAATATCTGGAGGTTTGATAAAGAAAGTGTAGGAAGCAATTGTTGTTTGTAGAACAACCCGTTAAGAGTCTCAATGTAATCCAAGCACTCGAGCACATCTGTCTCAATAATGAGACATTCAAGGACCGTACACTTAAAGGTTCAACCCGAGACCTGAAATCAACAAGAACTGCTAGAAAGAATGTACGTAAACACTTATTCCAGAGCAGCATGAGTGTATGTGTGCGTGTGCGTGTGTGTGTGTGTGTGTGCCAACAAAGCCTTGTGTGATCCTAAATTTAATACACATAACTTAAAACATGTTAAATGTTACATTAACTCAATTAACTGTTCAGGTAGTACATTTTACGCTTCACAGCTCAAATACAGGACATATAATATAAAAATCATTAAGTCTGAGCAGCGTACGAATTGAGGTTAATGACTCCGAAGTCATTACACTTCACCTATCAGTACTATTTATCTCTCTCCCTTTCTTTCTCTCTCTCTCACACACACACTAATGCTTTATTCAAAAGTTTTACGTGTATAATAAAAAAAGCAAACACAAGGCATAAATGAGGTTTTGAGCTGTACAGAAATGATGTGTGTCTACTGTATACATGAGCGAAATCAGAACAATAGGAAGAGAAGCGAGGAGCACCAGTGGGGTCATTCCGATGACAAATAGGTTACCAGATCAAAAGCAATACTACTAATAATAACAATAATCAAAATATAAGTTGCGGATTCAAAAGCAATAAAAACACTACTACTAGTAATAATAATAATAATAATAATAATAATAATAGCTTGTATAGAATGATATTTGTATAGCAGGGATGGATTTTGTTTAAAAAAATGTCTTTAGGTTTTGCAGACCAGCCGAGAAAATTTCCCCAACAAGCTATCTTTATTTTACTGTTTTTAAGTTTTTCCAAAATAAATAAATACACTAATATATATATATATATATATATATGTGTGTGTGTGTGTGTGTGTGTGTGTGTGTGTGCACCCACGTACTGTATATATAGATATATAAGTATGGATATATAAATATATGTGTATGTAGATAGATAGATAGATAGATAGATAGATACACACGTATATATGCATGTATATATAAACAAGCACATGCATGTTTATAAAAAAAAAATCAATCACATCAAAAGTGAATTAAAATCTAATCGAATCAGATCAAAAGCACGCATTCCTTCAACTGACAACCGTTCACTTGTCGTATTTGCAATTTGTTTATTTTTTTTGGGCCCCCAATACCCCTCCATCAGTTGGCATTAGTGAAGTTTGCCCCCCGCGCCTCGCCAGGCTCCATCAGCGCGTTAACGCTTTACGCACACCGCGCGTCACTCCGCACGCGCCTCTCCGTGTTCAGAAGCGAAAACCGAAATCTCTCTCTTACCTTGAGCTCTGGTGCAACCGACGAAGGCGACGAGGAGAAAAATCGTTCGAACGACGTGAGACACTAAGAATCCAGCACACCCTCTGTCCCCTTTCGCAGTCTTTGCACTAGTTTTCCCCATGACAGCACCGGGAGAGACCGCGCCGGCGGAGACGCGTCAGAGCCGGGTTCGACTGAGGAGTCGCGCTGCGCGTCAGGTTCAAACCCAAAACTTTACACTGGAATGCAAAAAAATTGAATAAATATTCGACGAGGTGATGGTGGACGGTTTGCAAACCCGAACCCAAAAGTTCTTGTTTTTTGTTGTTTTTTTTGTTATGTATATATATATATATATATGTACGTATAAAACACTCTTGCTAGGAGGCTCCTTTACGCCGCAGCTCGAAACATATAAACCGCTTCAGCGTGAAATATCCTCCGCGCTCTCGTCTGCGTTGATTTATTTATTTATTTATTTTCTCGACGGGAAAAAAAAAAAATCAGCCGTCCAGCGCCGTGATCAGGTTCAGTATGAGCAGCAGCACCGCTGAAGGTGAGACACTGAAGTTCTGCTCCTCATCCGGTTTGTCGCACGAGCTCCCTGCACCTCCGAGTCAAGCGCGCGCGCCTCGCGTTCTGAACCGAGTGCCTGAGCAGGCGAGCAGCGCGCGCGCCTCTCCGCCAGCGCCATGCCGCTTCCACCAATCCAAAACACGCACACGCGTACGCACACACGCGCGCGCGCACACACACACACACACACACACACACACTATATAGGCGAGGAGAAAACCCGATGCGGACATCATCATAACGGAACGGATGATCAACCCGCACACAAGCTGCTTAATTCCATGTAGATACAAATAATAATAATAAATCAGGATTTAAAATCAATCTCTTTTTTTTTTCAATTCGATCTGCGGTTTTTTTTTTTTTTCAAATTCATTACGTTTCTAAGTTCCCGTATTTCAGAGTAGTGGCTGTTTTCAGGTGTAGGGTGCCAATATTTTCACCAGATTGCTTCATTCATTTATTTATTCATTCATGTCGGTGCATGACAAGCTTTGTCCCTGGAATGCTGGTTGTGAAGGAGAGGACACAAACACAGACACACACACACACATATGGTACAGGATGCTCACACACTTGTACACAATTTCAAGGAGGTGGCATACCAGGGTTTTTTTTTTTTTTTTTTGGTACATTGTAGGAAACCAGGCGGCACAGTGGCTTATTGGTTAACACTTTCGCGTTGTACCTCCAGGGTCCAGGTTTCATTTCCGATCCATGGAGTCTGCATGTTCTCCCTGTGCTTGGTGGGTTTCCTCCTGGTACTCTGGTTTCCTTACACAGTCCAAAGACACACAGATTAGGCTAATTGGGCGCTTAATTAGAAGTAAACAGAAGTTTAAACTGAAGATTAAAAAATAAATAAAAAAGATTGCAAATCAATCATTAATCCTTTTTAATGCAATATGCACATTTTTTTTTTAATGTATTAAATTTACTGACTGGTAAAATCAGGACAGTTCCCAGGTCTAAATTCCCTTATAGCAGTACAGTGATACCTCGGCAAAATGCATTTTCTCATAGGAAATAATGTAAATACAGATAATCCGTTCCAGCCACCCAAAAATATTACTAATTTTACCAACTTCCATCCATCCATCTAGGAACCTCTGTAGTCCAACTGGGGACCATGGAGGCTAATGGTGACCGTTGTATTCATTTCCATTTTCACAACTGTGGTATGACCTCCGGTCAACATACACACACTCATTCACACACTATGGGAAATTTGGAAATGCCGACTAGGAACGCCCAATCTGCATGCCTTTGGACTGTGAGATGAAACCGGAGTACCTAGAGGAAACCCACTAAGAATGGAGAAAACATATAAACTGCATGCACACAGACCCCAAGGCGGGAATCGAACCCGGACCCTGTTAATCACTAAGCCACCATGCCGCCAGTTACCAATTTAAGTGAAAAATATGCACAAACGGAAGTATGCGCGATCCGCTCAGTCACTCATATGCCAAAAATGCTTCTCATACCCAGCCAAATTTCTTGCAAAATTGTAGTTCTTAAGGCGCAGTAAGGTACCACTGTAGTGTGCTGTTTCAGGTGCAAATATTTTAACTAAATTTATTCATTAATTCATTCGTTCATTTGTTTGTTGGTGTCAGTGCATGCGAGCTTTGTCCCTGGAATGCTGGTTGTGAAGGAGAGGTCACATGCACACACACACACACACACACACATGGTACAGGATGCTCACACACACTCATTTTGAAGAAGTAGCGTACCAGCAGTTGTTGTTTGTTTTTTTTTGATACATTAAAGGAAACCATGTAACGTGGTGGGTCAGGGTTCAGAACAGAAGGCTTATATAATTTTGAATTATTTCATTACTTCTATACATACATACTATTAATACTACTGTGTAACACCCAAACTGAATGATGTATAATTACACACACAAACACACTGTATGCCTTAATTAGCTAAAATAAAGTGAAGTTGGATTGGTTCAACAGTTAGCAAACAGGGAAAATGTTTGTTTACAATCCTTATTAAACCTTTTTCCCATAGATTTACTAGACAGATGTTAAAGTCTAGTAGTCCCTCTACACATCTGCATCCTGCTTCCAACAACTGTTTTTATTGACCCAATTTCTCCAGTGCGTTAGACAAAAAAAAACACAGTCACATTAAGACGGAAACGCGGAAATGATGATCATGTTAATATTTCACCTATCAGCCACGTCTGGATTACTAAGCAGGCTGGATGAAGCGGGACTCTCAGGAATCTAATCACCAAAGCCCCATTTTAAGTACATTTGCACTGCTTATCGTTGTTCTCCTGATATTCATTCAGCCCTGCTAACTGAGGAAAACGTGCTCTCGGGTCACGGGGCAAAATCGATAATTATGGCAGGAAGAGACGCACAAGCCTAGATAACCTGAGCATGCAGATTTTTGGCCCCGTGGCCTTGGTGCCTGTTGTCTGATAAGAGAAGGTGTATCTTGCAATATGGCCTCATCAATCGTCGCTATCTTGGGGGCAGGTTACATTTTTATGGTTCAATAAGGGGGAAAACTGCTGCATTGCATAACTAAACATACAAATTCCATCTGCTCTTGGGTAAACAGTAGTGGTGTATCTATGAAACGCTCAAAAAGCCAGTTTTTATCTATTTTTTAAATCTCAAATATACATATATTTTTGTAATTAAAATGCAGTAACCTAATCATCCACAATGCTGATCACACAGTTTATAAGGACAAATAAATCAGTAAATGTACATAATCTTTCTTTTTACCATAAGCTTTAAGACATGAGACTTTTCCTTGATTTCCTGAAAAGCTTTCGCTTGCCACAGATTCCCGGAGGACCCTCTGCCCTGCACATTTTAGTGTTTTCGCAACTCCAAACACAGTTGACTTAATTAATCAGCAAATTAACAGCCTTTTATGAACCAAAGCAAGTGTGATAGAGAAGGGAAAACACTAAAACATACAGGACAGAGGGTCCATCCTTTGACTTACACTAGTCGAATTAATTTTTATCGTTATTATTATTTTTTGGTAATGCTTTAGATAGTTAGATAGGGTTCTTTAGTGAATTCCGGGGTTCTTCAATGGTTCTTAGGATGGAAGTGGCATGGTAATGCTGGACATTGTGTATGAACAGCTACGCTTTAAGAAAGAAGAGTTTCTTGGTGGCTGTTTGGATGATTATGGGTTCCTTGATAGATCTTCAGATGGTTAAAGAACTGTGGGTCGACCTGTGGGGTTGTTTGATGAAGAAGAAGAATTATATACACATGTGGACAAAATTGTTGGTACCCTTCGGTCAATGAAAGAAAAACTCACAATGGTCACAGAAATAACTTTA
>JAOVVB010000008.1:16811400-16821895 GCA_028570985.1 Heterobranchus longifilis
AAGCGTAAGGTGAGTCAAGAACCTTTTAAAGCTCGCTTTCCATTTTATTCTATTTGGGATTCAGCCTTGAAACAGTTACTTAACAAAGGGGATTTTAAAGTGGAATAAGTGGAGACATAAAGAGAAACCTACAAGATTTACAGGACTGTCCAGCACCTCCATGGTTTATTCTCTTTGCCTTTTGGCTACATAGTACGAGTAAGAATTTAAAACTACTTTGTCCCCTGCCGAGAACCGAACCAGGGCCTGCAATTTGTTCTTGTCATTTGTTTTTCTGTATGAGCATTGCATTCCAGTTTATGGTGCCATGGTCTGAGTCTTGCTTGATTTAACATCTAGGATTAGCGTTATTCCTGTGATGATCCCACCTGCCTGTCCTGCTGTGCTGACATTTGCTGTAAATAATGACTATTATTAGGGATTTTGTTCCAGTACAAAAAAAAAAAAAAAAAAAAAAAAGCAACTCCAGCAACTCCATCATTCCAAAGACTTCTCCTACAGTGGAAACATTAAATGCTGACAATGAATGAAGTCTTATAAATTTTAAATGTCTCCTCACAAAAAGCTTCGTGTCCGTGCTTTTTTTTTTTTTTTTGTGCTCCATTTTCTTTCTTTCTTCAAATCCGTTCATTGTTACGACTTGGTTTATGTGCCACGTGAGTCCCTGTGAATCAGCTGTTACCATGGAACCAGTAACATATTAAAAAGAGCGCACAACTCTGAACCCATGAGCTGCCATTAATCAACACTTTCTTGACCAGCGCTGTGGTATTCAGTGTTAACTAAAGCTCATGAAGCCAGTGTGTACTGACCTGCTGGCTTTCAAAAACTAGGAAGCAAGCACCCTGATGAGAACACGGGGAGGAGTGTGTACTGTGTTTTGTTGAGTAATGCCTCGCTTTTGTCCCAGCGAACACTAAAGGTGACTCGCCTTGACATCATTTCCTCTGCTCAATGTCCCCAATAAGAAGGAGGATAGAACACTGAGCAAAGGTAGGCTCCTTTAATCTGTCTTCTTCATCTAGTGCAATTTCCACTTTATATCCTCGTAGCAGCCGGTGTAATCAGAAAGTGTGCACTGAAGGTTGTGTGTCCTAAAGGGTAGCAGCCGCAGCCGTGAAGCAGTGTGATATAGTCTGTATAACTATTGTGTGCGAGTACAGAAAGTGAGTGTGAAGGACAGAGCTGTTACACTGGGACTAGACTGGAATGTAAATGCTCGGAAGTCTTTAGAACAATTGTGAATTTCGGTTTCAATTTGTCAGAAGGTGTTGATTAATTTTCTGCAACAGCAACTCTGACAGTGGTGCAGCATTGCGCTTGCATTCATTTCTAATGTGTTATTGTTTCTATAGTAACAGCTCATTCACAGCGACTTGGCTTTCATAAGACTCCACATAAGGAAAAATATGGAAAGTTTTCATTGAGGAGACGTTTATGGAGCATTTTCGAAAGGAGGCTCCTTTTTTTGCAATGGGATGTGGGGGTTTCAGGTTTATTGGTAATATGACAAGCTGCCGTTTTTGAATTACGAGGAGAAAAAAACAAGAGGTTGGAGTCTGCTGGGGGAAACGGGAGAGTTATAGGGGTTTTATATGCCATAGCATAAGTGATAACATGTAGAGACCATTTTAAACGTAACTATAAATGGATAAAAAGTACATGGTGTTATGGAAGGAATTAAATTATTTAATTAAGGCAATGCATTTTTATATTTAAGTGCACCCTCTGAATGTTCACTGTCAAGAAGTTTTAGCAAAAAAAACACACAAGAGAAATACTGGATTTGTAAGAAAGTTAACCATGGCATTTGAACGCCTGCTTATCCATGTAATACTTTGTATCAAATTTTAATACATACAGTATGAATATCTCATTCATTCTTTTTCATTTTTTTTTGTTGCTGTTTTTGTTCCTTTTATATTCCAAACAATGACACATCCATAACCTTAACACACAGTGTTAATAATTCATTCAATTCAAATCCATTCACTCACTCACTCATCGTCTATATCACTTTATCTTGTATACAGGGTCTGAAAAGTGTAATAAACCATCTTAGTGAATCATAAGTGCTGTTCTTTAGGACGAACTTTTCCCAAAAAGCATCTCAGCGCGAAGGTCATTGTTAAATGGTAGAGCGAGCCTCAAAGATGCATTTCTCCTCTCGTGGTTAAAATGATCATAACTTTGCAAGGCTTTTAGGGAAACCGATTACAGTCCTGATTTTGGAAGAACATTTACAGAAAGGTTTACGACAGAAAATCCAATGCAGCAAAAAACACTGTTAAAAAAAGCAAAAACGATGCCAGCTATCATAGAAAGACACCAGAACACCCGGTGCATCACAGCAGGACCCACATGTGGCTCAGCAAGCAAACAGCCCAAGGCCACTGAAAAGTTTGATCCATGGAGGCCACACCTCGCACCCTAGAGCCCACAAAGGATCTGCTGCCAACGTCTTGGTCCCTGACTGCACAGGACACCCCCAGAGGCAGTACGGAGACACCGCCTGAGGAGACAGAGCCTTTACAGTGGAACAAAAGGAACCCAAAACCTAGATGTTTTTAACATTAATGGTTTTATTGTTATGGCTGATGTTAAGCACTGTCGCCTTTCACCTCAAGGGTCCGGGTTCTATTCCCGCCTCGGGGTCTGTGTGCATGGTCTGGTTTGTATGTTCTTCCCGAGACTGGTGGGTTTCTTCCGGGTTCTCCGGCTTCCTCCCACAGTGCAGAGACATGCAGATCAGCCTAACTGGCGTTCCCAAATTGCCTGTGTAATTGCCTAATGCGCATGTGGACGCTGACTGGAGGTCCTACCACGGTTGTTAAATGGGAATAAATCCAATGCTAATCACCATTGGTTTCCATGGTCCCTAGTCAGACTACAGAGGTTCTTGGATTGATGGATGGATTGATGGATGGATGAGATTAGATTCAACTTGTCATTGGGCAAAGTACATGTACAGATCCAATGAAATGCAGTTAGCATCTAAAAAGAAGTGTGTAAGTGGCCTATTCACAATAAAAAACAACGTGGTACAGTAAATGATGAGTATTTACATTGCAACATACATTTAGGCATTTGGCAGACACCCTTATCCAGAATGACTTACATTTTTTTTAAAAATTTCATTATACATGTGAGGAGTTAAGGGGCTTTGCTCAAGTGGTAACTGGGTCATGGAGTTTGAACCCGGGATCTTCCAAACCGTAACCCTGACCCATGTACTTGACCCATGTATATATAGTAATATACAGTATAACTGTGCAAACATTGTACAGTGGATAAGACATGTTAAGAAGATAACATGCTTTATTAAACATAATACATATGTACTCTACATGTACAGTATGAAACAATATACAGTATGCAGAAAACATATGTGTGGAATAACAGTTGTGCAATGATAAACATAGGTTGTGGTGCAAAGATGCATGGATGAAGCAGTGATATATATATACTGTATACACTAATTAGCCATAACATTAACACCACCATATACTGTATGTATAAATATTCTCTCTATTGTCTTCCTGATGATGATTTTAGAAGCAAGTGGGTGGTAGTCAGTTTAACAACTAACAAGACAGGATGCTAAATTGCGCTGTATTTAAATGGAACTGCAATTTACCTTGGTGTTCTCATCAGCTCTCTTTTTTTATTTTTTTATTTTTTGAGAAGCGAACAATGATGTCGATGAGTGGCTGACATCTCCCTGGCATTTCAATTTGAATTACGAGCCACAGGGGGAAATTGCTTTGCCGCTGTGCCAGTGATGGGGCTGTGGACACTGAGTGTATGGTGGGTCCGACATCCTTATTACATTGGTAAACCAAAAAAAAAAAAATTATTAATTAAAGAGGCTATTATGTGGCAGGAGTTCTGACATAAAAAAAAACAGTAAATTTCTTTGCTTTATGTTAATAGGTAGGAACTACAGTATATCGATCCCGAAGGAATTTCCAAATTTCAGATTCCTTTGTTGTTACACTGTTTTTAGAGTTAGTGCTTGTATCATGATATAATTCCGATCATTACATGAGCTCCTGGTGTTATTTTCTCTCATTCAGCAACAATGCAGTTATGTCACGCCGGGATAATATCTGAAACACCATCCGAAAAAAGATGGTGTATGTTTATTTTATGGCCCTGGGATGACTAAAAGCAGTGGGTGCATACTGATGCATCAGAGGCTGCTTAATACACACAGTGGGTGTAAGCTCATCCTCACATTTATTGCTCTGTGAACATATTTATTTACATCTAAATGAAAATGAGATATGGTTTGCTAATGAAGAATGAGACACTACCAGCGTGCATAAACTGCATTCCCACGCACTAAACCTCTAGAGGGCAGAATTAAAGCTTTTAATTAAAAATTTTATTGTAAATTTAATATAAAAGTAAAGTGAATATACAGTACCATGTAAATCAACTTGATTTTTTTAAAATAGTAATTTTATCTTTGACGTTTATTATTTTAAGACTACTGCATCATAATATTAGTACAAAAACTATACGTTTTTCTAACCAAAATGAAATATTGCCAGCAAAGCTCAATATATGGAAGTATCATTTTAGGAAGCAAGTATTATTTTATGTAACAGTTCACTTAACAGACAAAAAGAAGTTTATGCATAAAAACAGAAAAAAAAAATTGTCAGTCAAAATCTCCTGAAGAACAGTATGAGGTTGTGCAAGTTTCTTAACCGTCAATTTCCTCATGAAACTGCACAATGTACCGCATTGCATTTCTTTACACATGTCTTAGGCACCGTACTGTACAACTGGACAGGTTTTGAATTTCCACACTGCACGAGCCTTGTTGCCATTGGGTAAAACAAATACCCAAACACATAATACAATATATTTCATGAATGCTTAGGGTTTCTGCCAGAACTTGAAGGAAAAAGGTGAAACATTTAAATAACATGTTTGGTATTTTGGAACAGTATGTGCAGTAATTTTTGACAATGTTGAACAAGCTGTTCCCATCAGTTTGGTTATTTGGAACTGTATGTTTGGTAACTTGGGACACTATGAGTAAGAATGCTTGGTTATTTGGCACAGTTTGATCTTTTAAAAAAAATAAATAAATTTTGCAATTTATTTTGCAATTATTTGGAACATTATTAATAATTTTTTACATTATGCTTGGCCAACTACAACAGTATTTATCATTTTGTACAGTATGTTTCATCATTTGGAACAGTATAGGACAGGATTTTGGGTACATTGGATCACCCCTGGACAGTGTATTGGTTATTTGGAACAGTATTTATCATTTGGTATTTATCATTTGGAACAGTATAGGACAACATATTTGGTACATTTGGACAGTATGAAACAGCATGTTTGGTCATTGAGGAGGGTATTGTCTATGACAGTATACAATATTGTATTTGCTGATTTGCAGCAGTATGTTTAGCCATTTAAAACAGTAGACAGGGACAGTCTGGTTGGTAATTAGGGACTGTATGGGACAGGATGTTTGGTGATTTGGGACAGTATGTGTGGTGATGTGAGACAACATAGGACAGTATGACTGGTTATTTGGGACAGCGTGGAATAGTATGTGTGGTGATTTGGGACAGTATGGGACAGTACGTTTGGTTATTTAGGACAGCATGGGACAGTATATGTAGTGATTTGGAACAGTATGTTTGGTGATTTGGGACAGTATGGGACAGTATGCTTGGTTATTTAGGACAGCATGGGGCAGTATATGTGGTGATTTGGGACAGTATGAGGAAGTATGTGTGGTCATTTGGGACAGTATGGGACAGTATGTGTGGTGATTTGGGACAGTATGGGACAGTAAGTTTGGTCATTTGGGACAGTATGGGGCAGTATGTGTGGTGATTTGGGACAGTATGGGACAGTATGTGTGGTGATTTGGGACAGTATGGGACAGTAAGTTTGGTCATTTGACCAAACAGTATGTTTGGTTATGTAGAACAATATTAAGCTGTTAGAACAGTATGTTTGGTCATTTGATACAGTATGGGACAGTATGTTGGGCATATTGGGACAGTATGGGACAGTAATTTTGGTGATTTGGGACAGTATGGATTATTGTTTGGTTTGATTATTTAGGACAGCATGGGACAGTATACTGTATGTGGTGATTTGGGACAGTATGGGACAGTATGTTTGGTGATTTTGAACGGTATGTCACAGAAAGAAAATCCCAGATGATTTTTCAGATGTATAAAATTAAATATAATCCCCAATTTAGTAATCTTAAATTCTTAACCATGTTTCTGGACATGTGTAACAAAAAGAGTTTAAAAAGGGTTTTGTCTTTAGGTTATAACCCTTTTATAACACAAATTAGGATACTTACTCATAATATAAATAAATTAAAATTCAATAAAAAAATAATAATAATATTTTACTACTGTATGAACATGGTCGTCTAAATAAAAATGACTACATAGTAAAATGTTGGACAAAGTAAACACATTTTTCTTCTTAAATTGAATAAGAGCTCACAGGCTTAAAATCACAGCGGAAAAACACACAAAAAGGTGAGTAATTTTTTTTTGTTATTATTCATTCCTTGCAGTAGCATAGCAGCATATTACAGGATTAAAAAGTAAAAATATAAATCTCTGTAATTATATGAACTTAATACACAAAGTAAAAATCTCGGTGCATAAGCGTTTTTTTCCCCCTCTTGTTTCGTAAGCTGTCTCTTGCTGTTCCTCCTTTGTGCCATTTAACTATGCAATAAATGAGTTATGCTATAAGAGGGCAAGAATATATTAGATTAATGTCAGTGTGTTTTACTTTAATTTAAATCCTGTTTAAGGCAGTCCCAATTAACCTGGACCTTTTTTTGCAGCTTCAGACAACTTAAAAATAATGAAATTATAAACCTATGGACATGATTTGAATGAACTTTTTGCTTATTTTGCTACAGTAATGGAGTTTCCTGTACTGTATGTATGGTCACTGATCAGCCATAACATTATGACCACCCACCTAACATTAAGTTGGTACATTCTGCCACTTTTCACTTTTCTATTTGAGCTACAGTGGCTCTTCTGTTGGATTGGACTACATATGCCAGCCTTCATTTTCCACGTGCATCAGTGGCTGCCTATGATGCTGTTACAAGTTCACCAGTTTTCCATCCTTGGCCCACTTTTGGTTGGTCCTGACCACTGCAGACCAGGAACATCCCACAAGACCTGCAGTTCTGGAGTTGCTCTGACCCAGTTGTCTCGCCATCACAATATGGCCCTTTTCAAAGTCACTCAAATCTTTATGCTTGCCCATTTTATTCAAGGTTCACTTGTTGCCAAATATATCCCACACACTCCCAGGTGCCATTGTAATGAGATATTGTAACTGTAACTCCTGTGACAAGGGCCATCTTGTTATGGCTAGACAACTGGGTCAGGGCAACTCCAAAACTTAGGAAACCCAGTCGATATTAGGCGGGTGGTCGTAATATTATGGCTGATCAGTTTATGCATCATAAACATGTGGGATCCAGTATTTATGACCATTTCAGAAACCATTTTTTATTTATTTTTCTTTAGCAGGTTATGGCTACACTCTTATAAACCCGATTATTGGGTGAGACAGTTCTTTTTCATTAGATATTTTTTACAGTAAAAGAATGGAGTTCATGCATCTCTTGAGTGTTCAACCTCAGAACGAACCATATTAAAACTGCATCAACCGATTCTTTAGTACATAATGGAGGTGCGGCGATATAAAAAGAGGAAAGATAAAATGCATCCAGACAAGCAAGACACTCATGCATAAATAAAACAAAGTGCTTGTTGCATATTGCCTTTTAGGGGAAGTTTTTCCCTTAATTGATGCGGTGGTAAACCTGTTAACGGGCCATTATACGTTAATGAATTGTGCCAGCGTTAATCAGACGAAGACACATGCAGAAGAGAGACATAGAGAGAGAGAGAGAGAGAGAGAGAGAGCGATTGAGCAATAATGCAGGCACACACTGAACGCTATTCTTTCTGAACTTGATATCATAGTGATACACACTGCTTTACTTTCTCTTAATAACCTTGCATATGCTTTCACATCACCATCTCACCACTAACACACACTGGGTCGTCCCCTAATATTGACACAGTTCATACAATTCTTCACGAGTTCGACAATCTCATTACCCCTTTTAGTCAATAATGAAAGAAGTAATTCCTTGTTCTATAGCTCAGTCGTGTTATAACACAAGGACAAACATTTCTACAGAAACCACGTGTATACGCTCCAATAAGGATTATTGCCTCACATAGCTTTTACACATTAATATAATATCTGTTACTACAATCATTTCAGCTTGTAAATCTACGTACGTCTGTACTGTATACTGAGACTACGGACTCAGACCCGAAATGGTACCTTGGAACCTTTAAAACATTCTAACAACAGAACCTCTTCATATTAGTAGCTGACTAATGACAAATCAGATTATACATTTGCATTAACATGCTAGTTAAGTAAAGTTATACGTGTATACCAGGTCATATCTGGGAGTGCAATACAATGCTACTATCTTTATATGTGTATCTGTTTATTGTTTAATATATTCTTATTAAAATATATTATGTATTCGTCCGGCGTTTAAATGTCGGATCAGGTCTGTGTGCATGGAGCTTGCATGTTCTCTCCATGCTTTTGGGTTTCCTCTGGATACTCCGGTTTCCTCCCACAGTCCATTGGCCTCCAGGGTCCCTAGTTGGACTACAGAGGTTCCTAGATTGATGGATGGATGAATGGATATACACTTTTTATTTAATAGCTAATAATTTATTATATGTATTTGTGCTTAGATTTTATTTCTATATTAGTTTAGGACGCATTATCTGTCTGCCTATTCCAAAGTTTATACACCCTCATACTGTATGGATTTAGTGGATGTACCTAGCAAAATTTCCAGTGTTGAATTAACACCATACAGCGCTTATACAGGTTCCGTTGAACTAAAAACAAGCTCTGAAAAGTTTTAAATCAACACTGGAAATTTTACTGTGCATAATGAAAATATCACTCACTCACTTACTCACTCACTCACTCATCATCTATACCACTTTTTCCTGTATACAGGATTGGGGTGGGTGTGGGAGCTGGAGCCTATCCCAGGAGACTTGGGGCAGGGTACAACCTGGACAGGGTGCCAATCCATCACACATCACACACATACACACGTATTTACCCATAACAGGCACTTTGGGAACGCCAGTTGGCCTGATCTGCATGTGTTTGGACTGTGGGAGGAAACCGGAGAACGTGGAGGAAACCCACCAAGCATGGGGGAGTACACCTAAACTCCATGCACGCAGAAGTAGGAATCGATCCCGGACCCTGAAGGTGCAAGGTGACAGTGTTAACCACTAAGTCAACATGCTGCCTGATGGAAATATCATCAATCAAAAATATTGTCAGAGTTTTATAAAAGTAATTCATAAAACCTGAGGTCTGAATGAATTTAACCTTATTATATGAAGAGACATTTTTAGGTAGACAATTCAAGTTTAATGCATATAATAATTTTCGGGGTAAACCTTAGACATTATAGCTTGGAATTAAACTGGCTGTAAATGTAAATATTTTCCTTGGCTTTCATATTTAAATCAATGGAATAAACACATGAACAATAGCTATTCATTTAAAGAAAGTAAACCTTATTAGTGAGAATTTGGTAATAATTTCACACAAGATCTCATTTATGTCATCTCAAGTTTGTGAATTTTCTGTAACAGTACAATGTTTAAGGTTAGCTTTGTGCTAGTACAAATAATATGCATAATTTTATAAAAAATTATAATAAAATAGTTTAAGCCAATGCTAAACTTCTTCAGGCACTTAATACACAAGTATATTAAGTAGCTGGGAAAAAAAATCCACTTTGTAAACTTGCCTTCTGGCCAGGAATGTTTGTGTACATTTTGATGCTCCTGTCAGATTTCTAGATACATTTGATAAAATCCCTGTAATTTGCGATGATGCAGCTCTGTGTACACGGGTCAAAGGTGGAATCAAGGACCAAAACCTTATTGCATTTACTCAGATAACCATTAGAGATGCATTTTCTTGACTACGATTTATTTTTTTTACAGTTTTACTGAAGTGTTCGCCCTCGACAGCCTCCCACAGAACAAAAAACACACCTGAAGCGATTCCTTCAGAACTTGATATTGTACTGATAAAGCCTATTTTGCCTCCTCTCAAGACTCCTGCATGCACTTTAACATCACCTGCCACTCAAAAGCCTTTTAATGATGAAAGACCTGTCAGTCAGTCTTCCCATCACTCCACAACTCACTTAACAAAGACATTAACAATCTGCGCGAGCCATCGGCGCCCTTGAACACACTCCATCAATCTTCCTGGGTCCAAAACTGCCGAGCTGGCGCGTGGTGCCCGATGCAGTCAACTGAAACAGAAGTCATACTAACCTATTTTTTGATATACGGCTTTTGTGGGGGGGGGGGGCATTTAACCTGGG
>JAOVVB010000008.1:16845557-16859481 GCA_028570985.1 Heterobranchus longifilis
TTTGCTCCTTGTTTCAGCATTGTAAAGTTAGTTCGTTCATATAATTAAAGTAGCTCGTGGAAGGGGAAACTAGCCAGAATTTACGTACAAATGACATAATGAATTTTATGATGAAGGCCTAATATGAGCTTCCCCTGTTTCAAAAGCTAGCAGCCGCCACTGAGTTTGACGTATGCTCAGGACACTTGTGATTTCTTATCTGGCACAAAACTGCTCATATCTTCACTTCTAGTCAACGTTTTGATTTGGTTTATGCCGCAGGTTGAATGTCAGGCAGATATCTACAGTAAGAACTGCAAAACGTTTCATTAAATCCTGTCCGGACAGTTTTTTTTGGGGGACGCTGTGAAAAAAGTCGGGCTGGAGCGACATGCAGACAGATAACATAAGGATATCATTGAAAGAGCGAGCTCTGAACAGACAATGTACAGACAAAACCATTACTTTTATTTATATATATATCCTGACTGTCACACCCATATGTGGTTCCTCCCCAAACGAAAAGCAGGCAATTATATAGGATACCATTGTACGCTGTGGTATTACAATCTTCTCATCACTGGAATTAAAAGGGCCAAGTCTGTCCCAGCTAAACAAAGGAAGGTCAGTGAGTACGTGGTTTGCCAAGTTTGGTGTGGAAGATCTCACAGAACCCTGAACGCCAACTTTACACTTCTTGCTGGTCATCTTGCGACTGTCACAGTCACAGTCTAAAATCATTAATCTTTTTGGAATAAGATGTTCAATACTGAAACGTTCACACCCTTTCGGAGTAATAATAAAGTATTTATAGCTATGAAAAGTCCTAGAATGGAAACGTATCTATTCACTATAATCTCTGCATGATGTTTAAAGCACAAGAGCGTTGCAGACATTTTGTTAGCCTGTATCTGATTACAAGCTGGATTGTGACACATTATGACACACACCTTTCCAAAAACCTGAAACACCTGAAACCAGACTTTTTTTTCCCAGCAACAAGACCAAGTTAGTAGTCATAACCTAAAAAAAAATAAAACTACTTCCAGACTAAAGATGAAAAACCCAGCCTGTGCCACATCAGATCAGGTTTTCACAGACTGCCGTACTTGGCGTACACGAATGTCAGATATGTTTTAGTGGACTGTGTCCATGACCGGAAGGTGGCACACACACACACACACACACACACACACACACACACACACACACACACACAGACGGACACTGGGAGTATCTGTGAGGTGAATAAAGCCTTCTTTTTTTTTTTTTACTGACCACATACAACTCCAGAGTACAAAGTCATAGTCCGCACACATACACACACGCATATGTTTCTTTCACATACACACCCACGTGCATTTCTGTACAGCTTGTTCCATGTTTGCTGGCTTTTTTTTTTTTTCAATATAAATATATATTACCTAAGCTCAGAGACCGTAAACAGCTATAAAAAGAGGCTAAAGAAACAAAGCTTACTTCATTCCAGAATGGCCGACATCAACGGTTCACTGCTGAGATTTCCATTCCTCAGCTCAGATGGAAACATTTCAAGCAGTGAACTATGGTGGGCCCTGTCAATAAACACAAACACAGATTTACCCCTGCTGTTCTGAGTCCATAATTATAACTCTAGTGGCAGAGGAAAAAGAGGCATGTTTTTTTTCTGCCAATCTGAAGCGACCTACTTTCATTCGAAATGAGACACACTCTGAATAAACCATTCCGACTCACAGGCAGAAGATGAGTCGCACTTTTGACAGTTTGGGGGTGAAAAAAGGGGCTTGGTTTCGACATAACGCAATTACTCGCAGGCTCCGTGCTGTTAATGGGCAGCAACTCGATCCTGTAATGTTGGAACCACACTAAAGATTCAAATCCCCCCATACACACACACACACACACACACACACACACACACACACACACACACCTTTCGCTTCGACGAGCAAGAGAAGGCATCTTGTAGGTACAATGCAAATATTGTTCATTTCAGATTCATTTACAGTGTAGCTGCACTTAAGAGCAGACATTTGATCCGTGCTGAAACAGAAGGGCTTCAACCTTGTCCAGAGGGCTGAGAGAGCAAGCGGAAAGGGGTGGGGTCGGGTGGGTTGAGGTGGGGGTGTTCGAGACATGGGGCTTTACACCACTTCCAGGGTTACAAACCACTATTTAAGAGGCGTGGGGCCTCGGGGTCATTTAGGTAGGGTTCCTTTGCCCAGAGGTGTTAAATTCAAAACCTCATTTATTATGAGAGAAAATGCTTCTCTTTCGACATCTGCTCACTTAACTTTAATTATAGCTCCCCCTTCACCAGGACCATTATGCGGATTCAACTTCTTAACATAAGCAGCGTGACAACACTGTTTCCTCTAAAGGGGAAAAAAGAATGAGTGAATGTTAAGAGAGAGAGAGAGAGAGAGAGAGAGTTTCGGTTATATTCAGGTGGCCCAACTGTGAGAAAACCTGGCTTCTGGATGCAAACACTGGTAAAGAATAAACACTGATTTATAGTTTATACTTGTTTATATACAGTATGTATACCATGGTTAACTTCTCTAAGCTGCACTGCACTTGGAGTAGCACTTTCATTCTAATTAAGCTCTTGTTTCTATAGCAACAACAACGCATTCTCATGGACCCTCGACGTAACTGAAGATTAAATCATCGATTTATCATCGATGGAAGGAGTCTCCAGTTTCAGTGCTTCATTACACAAAATTACTCTTCTCTGTTTACAGAGTCTCACACTGTTTATAGGCTGTTATATCTTTGGAACTAGCATCTTTTTTTAAAAAGAATAAATCATGTAAAATTGAAAGTAGCAATACATTCATAAAAAGTGCAATATGTTGTTTAATTCATTAAAAAACAAACCCTGTAACCTTTGCTGCTATATTAATGTTAATATTAATTATATTAATGGAAAATTATGTTAAGAGCCAAAGTTTTATTTTTTTATTTTTCTTATTTTATTAAGAGAAATATTTTATTCCTTACTAATGACTAAATACACCGAATGTAATGGCTGATGATACATTCTAAAGATGTCTTCATTTAAATTAAAAAAATAATAATAATACTAATAATATTTACTTCTATTTTAGCAGACGGCTCTTGCATCAAAGCGCCTCTGGGAGGATTATCATTAAATGTGCGCTGCGCTGTTTTCTTGATTTACACTCCATGCGCTCCTAACAGAGACGCAGACCAAGAAGATTAGCTTGTGTTTTGATGTAAATACTCAGCGGGGATGATACAGGCCTACAGTGTCTTTTTTTTCTTCTTTTTTTTTTAATCATGCCTGATATTCATGTGTATACAAGCCATCCTGGTGCCACAAAGCCATTTTATCCATGCCTTTCTTCTGCGGAATGTCGAAACGGCAATACGATAATTGATGTCGAGAAAAAGACTTTAGTACAGAGAATGCTCAGGATTTAGATCGAAGTCCAGGTTTAGTGATGTCCTGTGGGGGGGGGAGATTTAAGGCTCAAGACGGAGGGGGGGCCGGAAAGGGGACGTCAGCTAAAAAAGCAAGAGGAAGAAAACAGTTCTGGTAAAGATCATGAGAGGCGTGTGCTCTTTGTCTTGACACGGACGCCTGATCGAAGAGTGCTCTGTGCATTATCCCGGCGAAAAAGCAGTAGCAAGAGTTCAACCACCGCTGCACTGTTATTAGGCTGCTCTTCAAGCAGTGGCGATTGTCAGCTTGATGCAAGCTTGTCAACGATTCCTAAGTTCAAGAAAGAGCCAGCTCCAACCTGCAGGTCCACCTTCGTCTGTCGACAAAGATGTTGTCGAGACTTGCCCTGTAAGATGTTTCGTGTAATTTCGTGGTAATCCTAGATGCCTGAATGGAGCATTTTTCTCTTGCGGTTAAAAGTGTAATGGTCCCGTCACTGTGAAAGCACTCAATTTTCATTCCAGCTCAGAACACCTGCATAGTGTGTCTTTGTGGAGGGAAAAAAAAACTTGTAGCAACAATATGAAGAATTCCCATACTGCTTAGATGTGACACTGCGTTTCGATGCATTTATTATGTGTTTTTTTTCCAAAAGATTCACAGATGTGATGTTCCCTCTGCTGGTGGTATTAATGGCTATGACAGCTATTACGGCGCCATATATGAGGATTTATTTACTGAATACACTGCTTCAGTCCCCGACTGCTGATACAAAAATGCACCCTTAAACATGTTTTTCAGAACATAAATAATGTATGTTGTCTTTAAAAAATGAAAAGTTTCGAAATTATAGCATAATTATAGCGAAATAATTAGCTCGATTTGATTCGTGGTCACAGTAATTAGGCATAACGTGCATCACACCACAAGTCTTTCTTATAACAGCACACCACCAAGACACAAGTTGTTACAGTATGTAACCCTGTTCTCATAATAGTTAAGTGCTACCTGTTAATTATTTGTGGTTTACATACAGAGAACATCTGTACAGAACATAGAGGTCATTAGTAATCTGATTGGGCCAGTGGTGATGATAGAGCATAACAGCACTGGGACATTTAACTATATGTGTCACCATAAGTGACAGGTGTTCTAACAATCGTTAATGACGCTAACAGTCGGTCGCTAGTACTGGAAAGAGTGGAGAGCAGCTCCAAAGTCACATTCAAAACCAGTCACAGAAACATTATCAGTATAAAAGCACAACTGATAACATTACGTCATCTTAAACAACTTTGCGTCTCCTTAATAATCGCTTCTGAACTGTCTGTGTTGTTTTGTTCACTGCTAATGCGAGCTACAAAGCTAACTAACTTCTAACACAAGGCTAAATCCCAAATCCCCCTCTAACCCCTGATCAAGGGCACTACTTGGTGTGTGGAACAAGAGATTGTACAGCACTAGCGTTCCGTTTAACACTATGTAGAGTTCAAACTTGGAACCCGGTAATTAGCTGATATTCTAAAGTGGAATAAGTGGAAAATCTTGTAAGTAAATCTTGTAGGTTTTTTTAGGACTATCCACCACATCTATGTTTTTTTTTTTTTTATCATCATCTTTTCCCTACATAAAACTGGTAAAAGGGCGGCACGGCGGTGTAGTGGTTAGCACTGTCGCCTTGCACCTCCAGGGCCTGTGTTAGATTCCCGTCTCTGTGTGCATGGAGTTTGCATGTTCTCCCCGTGCTTGGTGGGTTTCCTCCAGGTTCTCCGGTTTCCTCCCACAGTCCAAAGACCTGCAGCTTAGGCTATTGGTGTTCCCAAATTGCCCGTGGTGTTAGTGTGTGTGTGCCCTGTGATGGATTGGCACCTTGTCCAGGGTGTACCCCGCCTCATGCCCTAAGTCTCTTGGTATATTCTCCAGGCCCCCTGCGACCCTGAATACAGAATAAAGGGGTATGAGTGAGTGAGAACTGGTAAGAATTTCAAACTACATTAATTACACTAACTGTCTAACTATTGATCGCCAGCTCCATCAATCACAGTTAGTTAGTTCCGCCTGTCGTGAAAGAGTAGGTGATGGCTAACCTAAGCAACTGGTTACATAAACAAACAAATCATAATCTTTTGATGATAAATCGGGTTTGTGAAACTGTTGTATAAAAGCAATATCACACTCAAGGCAGTGCTGTTGTGCTGAATATCAGCACGGCTGTGATATCTTTGGTACCAACGACTCCATCATAGTCATGCTGATATTTGACGGTTCAGCCACGCCTGCATACCAGGATTTGCTTCTGAAAAAACTGCTATACCAAAGCCTCGCTGTAATTTCAATATAAATCTAAAATAATGAAGATGATAAGTAGTGAATTTACCTACATATAAGATAAAAGGTGTGTGGATGTGGAAGGGGAAAAGAGCAGGCTGGCAGATTAATTCCATCTACAAGACACCAGAGGAAAAGTCATCATTTTACATTCCCAACACTAGGATTTGCATTTATCTACAATATAAGAACAGGTCACATCGTTCTATTGCACTAACTGTTCTGAGGATTGAAATATAAGAGATGAAACCCATTAAAGGCACACAGCAGACAGAGCAGTATCTGGGTTTAGATATATTGAATGGGCTGATATAATAATTTTCCCCTGGATCTGCGGTCTGGGTCAGACTCAGCAGGGATTCTGTACAAATGAATGTTTTTGTCTTTGTCCCCCTGCTGGGAACATCAAGACGTGCAAACATTTCTCTCACATTGATGGTTTTAGAGACACAAAGCTAGCGATAAGATTGAATGAATAAAATGGCGGCGGTTTCTGGACCGTCGGATATGAATCAGGGCCAAGCAGTGATGTCAGCTGCAAACATACTGGAGGAGGACTTCACTGTTAGGAATAAAAATAGTAATTTTACTTTTGCCCACAATGGCTGATTTAGTTCATTAGATTACATTTAACTTTGGAATAAGAAATGATAGCAAACATTTTCCTGCGACAGGCAGCAACGTGCCTAAAGACCCAATAAAAAAACTTGGTTGTTCATGTTAAAATCACAGCGGCGACCTCATTTCCCCTCTCGTCTGTTCCAACCACTCAGAATTCAGCATCACCAGTACAGTATATTAATCACCGGCCCGATCAATCTGCACTTGTTTCTCACTGGTTCATGCTTTAAGTTAAAGGTTTTTCTTTTTTTATGCTTAAATGATTCGTAGATCATTATGTGGCTTAACAAACAAAAAACATTCCTCTGAAACTGTTCATGTACAGGGGACTGGACTGAAAATGAGAGCCAAAACTGTGCCAAAAACATGAGCCAAAAAGTCCTTGAGGAGTGAAGAACTATTTCTCAAGACTACGTTAAATATATAAGAAAGTCTGGATTTTTGGAAGGAAAAATAAATGAAGAAATGAGGCATGGATCAAGACTTTGGAACGGTACTGTATGTATCAGTTCCCTTACGAATATTTGGAAACAATAAAGACACTAGCCAGATTCAAATAATAACAATACTAAAAATTAATATACTCTCTATTTTAAACTGTAAGGATCCAATTACCTAGCTCACTAACTTTCTTTGGCTTTTCCCATCGAGGGGTCGCCACAGCGAACTATGCAGACCATGCGATGCGCACATAATTTGGCACGGCCCGCCCATTTTACCCACTGCATCCAGTGGCTGGGTAATAAATGGTGATGGCAGGGCTCGAACCGGGATCCTCAAATCTCCAAATCATTACCTAGCCAACTAGCTCACCATAAGTTGTTTCATCATTATAGCTAGAAATTTGTTTTTGATTCATTAGACAACCAAATGAATTTATTATTTATGCATTCTTAATACAAATAAGATTCGGGCCACAGACTTACTTAAATAAACCAAAAAGGCAAATAACTTTAGTTATAAGCTTCCCTTGTTGATAAAGACATAATCTTTAGAGAGTAAACATACACTAGCTTTTTTCTGGCTAAACTACTCCAAACAGTTCTCACTGAAAAGAAAAAAGCCTTGGTGAATGTTTAGTCCTTAAACAGTCCACCAGGACACAGAGCACAAGAGAAACTATCAAGTGGAATGACAGGTCCTGGTTGCGTGGAACTCGTGAGAAGGAATCATTTGATGTTCACTGTAATGAGGTTAAATGAAAGGGATTTGGGTTAAGAACATGTTTTCATCTCTTGGTGGGGACCATATGTCTGACTTCCCATGAAACGGTTCCAAAAAAGGTTTCCTTTTTGTCATGAGGTTAAGGTTGGTGTTAGATTCAAGCGTATTAACATTGAATCTTTAATCATTTCGCCAATGACAGGACCTTGCGAGGATAGGAAGACAAACGTGTGTATTTGTGAAAGTGTATGATTCCCTTTTATAGACTAAATATAGACTAAATTTGACGAGACAAGCTTGTGTGCACCTTGAATAAACCTGGTGCTCCTTTCCACTCACAGCACACAGATATTGTTTTTCTAGGGCTGTTTATCTGTTTATGAAAGATTTCCAAGTTGAATAGGGGGAAAAATGAATAAAAGTGGTCATGTCGCGTTATGCATCATCATATTTCAAAACATCCCTGAGTTTCACTGGGTGTGTGTGTGTGTGTGTGTGTGTGTGTTTGGGAGGGGAATTCCAGTGCAATTTCTAACATTTCCACCCATCATCTTTCCACCTTTGAAAAATTACCTCTAATATAAGCAATATTTCTACTGGAATGTTTTTTTTTTTTCTTTTTTGCAAGTTCTCAGCTGCAGCGTCGCCTCCTCTGGAGCTGTCAGCATGACTGACGGTTCTGACAGTACATGAATTTCAAATCCAGGGAGAACACATGCGTCTGGGAACGAGAACAGGTACAGGAGTCATGTAATAGAATTCAAGATCAAGCAATTAGAAGACATCGCAATGTAAAGTGGGCGCTGGGACTTGATGCACTCCTTCGTTTTCGGCCCATTATTTATCGCTGGAGTGTAGCATAGCGTTTCTTCCTCATCTTGCTTAACCAGGATTGGCCAGGAGAGACAAAACCCTAGAGATTTTGCAGTCAATTACATGCCGACAATCAATCCGCCGGGCCAGAGCAGACACGGGTGCTAGTCAGTGGAGCATCGCACAGCCTAGGTCTCGCATCGTGCCTTGGTGAATTCGGGCACGTCTCGGTCTCGTCTTTGATTGCCAGCTTTGGAAGGCTTCGCGCTAACATCATCAAGCATGCCTGCCTTCCTGTTTTTATGATCTGTTATGCATCAGCTTTTGTTTCTTTTCTGTAATGAACCCAGACATCGAAAGCTTCGGCTTCCAATCAAAAACCCACAGATTTGAGTCTACTGGAGAAAAAAACACACAACTGAACGCATACAAACATCATCATGAAAAGTCTGCTGCAGTTTAAAAGTCACCCAAACAAACATGAGCCAAGCTACAAAACGCTGTAATCACATTCAAAGACTTAATTTGCTTCATCTTATATTTACACACAAAAGGAAACATGTCAAAATGAACAACAGCTTTATGAGTAATGAAAGCGAAACATGTCAAGGAGCACCCTCTCCCCTCGGAACCCGAGCCAGGCTTCTGACTGCAGACGTACTCCCATATGTTCTCCCCTGAAAAAGTTAGTGGCGATGAAACCAATTACCCAGTTTCTGCCCCCTGGTAAATATTATTTCTTGACAAATTCTTTGAGCTGCACCAGATTGTTTGAGGTAATGATAATGCACTGCACCAATATAACAGATGGCACATTATATGTTTGTTGTTCAACAGTCATTTTATCACTGATAGTCACTAACCTGACGGTGTAAATTTAAGAACAGATTCATGTCAGCGCAAAAGTTTCGCTAACTTTAAAAACATTGGGTCAAATTTATCATTCGGAAAATTGCTCGTTTGAGTTTAAGAATTACGGGTAAGAAAAATAAGTTTTACCATAATCTAGGTATCAAGGAAGCCCGATGGTCCCTGTATCATGGTATTTACTGTAATTTAATGGTATTTTTGACAGTATATTAGCTGATATACTACATATATCACACTATTGGACATGTTTCTAGCATGATATATACTTTGATCATATAAATGTATACTGATACAGTACATATTTACTTTGATGATATATACGATACATATACTGATAAATGCATACATACTGATATGATGTAAACATGTGAAATATACAGATACTGTACATATACTTTGATGATATATACTTTGCTGATATAGTACATATATTACACATTTGTGCATGGCTCTAGCATGATACACACTTACGATAAGATACATTATGTAGACTTTGATGATATATACTGTACTGATACATACAGTACGTAAATACTGAGATTATATACTGTCTGCTTTGATGATACATACGGGTACATAATACAGTGGAACCATACAGTCAACCTGTCGTTATGTGTGTGCGCGTGCGTAATTTGACACCATGCCCCTTCACACACACACACACACACACTCTCGCCTTTGCACCCTCCCCCCCCCAACCTTCTTATTTGAACTTTTTTAAAGGTAAAATAAAAAGGTAAAATGTAAAATAATTTTTTTAATTAATTATTTGTATGTATTTATTTTTTTGGGCTGTGGAATGAATAATTTGATTTTTCATTATTTCTTATGGGAAAAGTTGCTTTGATTTACGAGTGTTTTGGAATATGAGCCCGCTTCCGGAATGAATTATGCTCGTAATCCAAGGTTCCACTGTAAATACTTGCTGATAGTACATACACTATATCACACATGATATATACTTTGCAACAATGTACTATATTATAGTTCATGGTTCTCAGAGGTGGAAAGAGTAATAAAATTTTGTACTTCGGTAAAAGTACTGTTACTTTAGTGAACTTTTACTGAAGTACAAGTAAAGTTACTCTTATAAAAATCTGCTCAAGTAAAAGTAAAAAGTAGCTCATTAAAAATTTACAAATTTAAAAGTTACTGAGTTACTTTTTTTTTTAACAGCGGGGGTGGGATGGGGGATGGAACACCCTTACATAATAAATCTGTTCCCTTTGTTGTGCTTGAAATCAAAGTGGTCGCTTAAATATGACCAGGGGTTTGCTTCATAAGAATTTGTTGGCATTTCACTTTCAGCTGTGTCTGCATCACTGGCATCTGTTTTGTGAATTTAGCGCGTTTGTTCTCCACGCCCATCAATCAATCACTGCAGTGGTTTCCGGTGTGCAATTTTTTTCCTTCCCCGTTGTATTATTTTCCATTTTCATTCATTTATTTTTAACTCACAAAAAATCTACTCAATTACAGTAATGCGAGTAAATGTAATTCATTACTTTCCACCTCTGCTAAAGTGTACACCACTCAACAACAACCTATATGTGTGACTCTAGTCATGAAAAGAGAAAAAAATTAGCAGATACCAGTTGGCAAAAACAAATGTTACCTAATAATGTCATGATCATACACCCTGAAATGGTTTGCGTAAAGCAATGGTAGCATATTCCATAAGACCAGATTTAAATATATCCTTTAATTCAAAAGCAGAGCCACATAATATACTACTGTACAATTTAAATAATGGTGATTTAAAGACAAGACCTCATTGAATGCTAGTGAATATAAATGAAAGGAAATTAGCATTCCTGGATAGGATACTTAAAAATATAATAAATATGAAAAGTCTTATCTGGTGGCTAATTTATATTTTCAAATAAAGCTATCTTATAAATAATTTATTCATGTAAGTTGAAATTAAATTGCACATTTAACTGTTGGCAAGAAACTGTGCCATATATATAATAAATTTTTTTAAGAAACGGCCATCATAATAAAACTTATCACTGTTTCACTTTTTGACAAAAAGAATATATACTGTACAGTATATAGTTCCAAGATTTTATACATTGATTTATCTTCAGTAGCACTTTATCATGGTCAGGGTCAAGGTGGAGCCCATTCACAGCTGGGATAAAAACAGGAGTCCTTGTTATGTCTTTGGGTCAGGGACCTTTAAAAGAAAAAGAAAGCACTAAATTATCTCTAAGTAATGAAATGATATTGAAGTACCTAAAGGGCAAAACAGGAAGCAGAGATGCTTTTAATTAACATTAGAAATGGGCACTACACACAACAGTCTTGACAAAAGCTCCAAGCTCATAGAAACCGAAGAAATCAGAATGAAACGATAGCATTTTTAATTCAAGTAGAAATAATAAAATAGGCTAAAATATTTATGGGATGATCATCCATTATAGTCACTGACCAGTTGATTTCCTGTGTATTTCCAGTGATCGATTATAAACATACATCAATTAAAACATTTCTAAAACATAGCTGTATGGCTAAGAGAGCTAAAAGAGCTAAAAAAAAAGTTCAATGTGTACTTAATACACTGTACTGTAACTATGAAAGACATAATTTATCTTAATGGGACTGAAGAAGCTTCATATGAGTCTCAGCTGAACTTTGAAATGCGCTTTGCCACAGGACGAGGATTGTGGCCCCGATTACTTACATCATACTCGCATTCCGGGTGATGAACTTCATGCTCTTTGCACAGAGCAGGAAAGTTTATAATGACCACAACCTATTAATGTACTTACATGCACCTCAATTTTGATCAGGTTTTGATTGACAGACTTGAAAAAAAAACAGAATATCCCTTTAAGATTGTCGGAGAAGTGTTGTATTTGTATCAAACCAGTTGTTAATTGATCATCGATTGGTTTAATCAAACTGATGATCAGTTATGGGAAAAGCTATTTTATAAGTTGAAATAAAATTTTCTTAATTTTCACCTTTCTTTTTTTGTTCCATTTTTATTTTTGACAAAATGTATGGTACTTTAGCCTTTTTGCTTGCATGACTTTTAAATGGTTTCACTAAAATCGAAATCTAACCAAAGAGGTTTTGTGATTTTTACCTGCTCGAATACACCTGATTTGTCTCACTAGTTTTGGTATCTGTTATCCGGAGGTGGCTGTTAAAAACCTTTCTTTCATGCTCCGGTTTTTTTCCTTACATTTCCCCTCAATACATGTGCTGAGAAGTTCTCCAAAATTTCCTGAGAAGGTCCGAACTGACTGGTGACATGACTGACAGGTGAGAAGATCAGCAGGTCATCCTTGGTGCATGCCATTATTTCCTTAGATATGCATTCTAAAATAGAATCACTGTTCATAGCTTTCATTTGCAGGGTCAGTAGATGTGAGCCTCCTGGACAGGAGCTGATGAACCCTACTATATAAACAACTTTGAATTGAGAATTTGGTCTCAGTAATGAAATGGCTGGTCTGATGACCTTCTTCAATGATACTTTGCTGCTTTTTTCTCCTGTCCACAGCCTGGGTTTCTGTGCCCTGATCACTGAGCTGATTCGAAATAGATTAATATGCTAACTATCTCGCTATTAAGCGGCACAGAGCAATAGGCCTAGAGCGAGAGGAATAAATTTCCTCATAATTAATTCTTCCTTTAGAACTTCAAGTTTTCTGTAAAAAGTCTTCTGCCTTTTCTTCCATTCTGTCCCCTTACTTTGTCATTCTGTGATATTTTTTTTCTCCCTCTTGGTCATGCCAAACTCCTCCGTTTAAAAGGAGATTTTTTTTTCTCTCCGCCTCTGCAGTCTCAGCAGCTGCCAAATGTGAGATTATGGCTTAGCTAAATCAGTTTTATCTCTGTGTGTTCAGCGCAACTTCGGTTTCAATCAGTGTGTGTGCTCAAGCATTGGAAGATGTCAGGCCCTGAGTATTGGTGTGAAAATGAGTGTCCGTTTTCTAATCCAGCCTGCTTATGGTGTCCAATAAGCTCTCCTTGTGAAATAAGGCCACAGCGCTGACCAATTAAACGCTGCCCTTCGGAGTGAGCCGTAATGTCAAGAGGTGCAGAGCGTGTCAGTGTTTCAGTATTACCCCTCCTTAGCATGTCAGGTAGAAATCCAAGGCTAAAGATCTTTTTTAAATGGTGGAGTTCAAATGAAGTTACAGTTCTTGGTATAATTTTATGAAATACTCCAAAAGCCAGAATGCCTTAAAATGTCTGGGAAAACAAGCTAGTCAGCCTGTGATGATTTAATGTAGAATTCCATTGACGGTAATGGATAAAGTCATGATGTGTCAAAACACAAACAGATTTTTTTATTTTGGAAGATGCTTACAAAGCTTTTCAACATGGTGACATCATAAAAAGCATATGTGCATTTTACTGTACACTGTACTGTATGTTTCCATTCTATTGGGATGCTAATATAGAAAGCAGGCCTTCAGGGTTGTTCCTTCCTGGTCATCATGTGCTCATGTGCACCCTGTGGCCTGTGTCAGGATTTGTCTGATTATGTTGATGTGTGATATACAGTATGATGTTGTTGAAGATTTCTATCTTGTCATTTGCCATCTTTTTATTGGCACAGTGTATTTACAGTTCCTTAGTAAATACAAGTCTTAGAGGTCAATTTGCCTTTGAAATTATAAAGAAACTGTTCCAATATCACTTATCACTTACTTACAACGTTTTTAATTTTAATTGATTTTTATGTCCTTTACATGATAAAGTACTAGTCACATATATATA
>JAOVVB010000008.1:16875466-16885578 GCA_028570985.1 Heterobranchus longifilis
ATGGACACTATGGACACATTCACGCACACCTACACTTACATATTCATGTTTACATTCTGGACCATTGCACAAAGACACTTTAATAAGTCACCTTACTAAGACACTTTTTATGCATATTTGCACACCCTCTTTCTTTCACCGAATTTCAAAATTTTAAAAATGTTCTATTGTACAGTATATTTCTATTTTAATTTCTATTTTTATGTACAGTATATTTCTATTTTTATTTCTATTTTTATCCTAGTTAAATGTATTTCTTATGTTCATATTCATTTCTTATTATAAGCTTTAATTCTCTTTTTAAGGTCACTGGCGGTTGTATAAGCATTTCACTGCATATCGTACTGTGTATGACTGTGTACGTGACAAATAAAATTTGAATTTGATTACATACATTCTGCCCAAAGTCTCCTGGATTAGGCTTCAGCCCCCACCCCCTGACCCTGTACAGGACAGGCACTATAAAATATGAATAAATGAATTAATTAATGAATTCATTAATGTTGTGTAACATCTGTAAAAAAGTTGCTGTTACACTTCCTGATATCCTTTACCAGTCTTTTTCTCTCATTTATATGAGAAAGTACTTAAGAGGCTTTAATTGGCTCATTACTGCAGTAATTAATATGTTTCAACTGGCAACATTTCTTTTAACCCTAAACGATGCATTGAGGAGCTTCTCATTCTTTAAACAACCAAGTTGGAAAATGTATACCCAGAGGTGCCAGAAGAACACAAACTCAAAATTGCAAAAAAAAAAGAAAAAAGAAAAAGCAAAAGTACTCGTCTAAAATTGTATTCCACTACAAGTAGAAGTACCACTTAAATGTTATTACTCAATTACTCAAACTATAATGTACATACTCTAAAACACTGGTTCCCAACTCTGTTGCTGGAGAACCTCTGCCCTGCACACCTGATTTAACTAATCAACTAATTAATTAATGCCTTGTGTTAGGGCACACAGAAAACACTAAAATATGCAGAGCAATAGTTCTCCAACAATAAGCTTGAGAAACACTACCTTAAAATGTACTGTACTGTAAGTGCAAAAGTACTTTATAAAGAAACTGATTTTTGCTGGATATCTATCTGACTGAGCTACTGATAAACAGTATTTAACACACAACTTGTAACAACAAAGTCAATGCAGTTGGTAACATCTATGTGCAAGCCTGATAGAGATTTGTTTTTTTGGAGAAATATAAAATGTTTTTGCCTAAACAAAAGTATAAATTAATAATGAATGAAAAGATTTACATTTCATTGGCTGTGCTCAGATGCCTTAAAAGTTCATTAAACCCTATAGGCATTAAAAAAATGTTTTAGGCTAATTTATTATTTAAAAAAAATAATAATAAATTATATTAATTATAGGCGGCACAGTGGTTTAGTGGTTAGCAATGAGGCCTTGCACTTCCAGGGCCCAGGTTCGATTTCCGCCTTGGGGTCTGTGTGCATGTGAATTTGTTCTCTCCGTGCTTGGTCGGTTTCCTCCGGTATTTCGGTTTCCTCTTAAAGTCCCAAAACATGCAGGTTAGACCTACTGTCTTTCCCAAATTGCCTATAACGTGTGTGTGTACATATGTGTGTGTGCCCTGTGATGGATTGACCCCCTGTCCAGTCTCCTGAGATAGGCTTCAAACCCGCACCGACCCCATATACAGGATGAAGCGGTATAGACGATGAGTGAGTGAGTATATAAATTATTTGATTGGATGGTTTAGACTTGGCTGGACAGAGAGGCATGAACACTGCATATGTTTTTAGACAAACGATATTACAGCTAGAATAACTTCCAGCGTTGGTAAGTTTTATGGATAAAGAAGAGACACCTTGCAATAGTGCAAGTTCCCAGTGCAACAGTAGCTCTGCTGTGCTTGTAGTTTTAAGTTCAAGGAAACTGTGGCTTTGCAGATGCTAAAAATAAATCGTTGATTAACTTCGTTCAAAGAGTAAAGGTTTCATCTTCTAATAGCCGGTGCTGTAGTGGATGGCAATATGTCTAGACATAAAAAGAAAAATAAATCAATCCAGAGAAATGTGCTTAGTTTTTTTTTTGACAAAGGCGGATGAAACAATGATAACTTAGTCATTATTAAATCACTAAAGTTAATGAAAAAGAGGTTCTAGACATGCTGGCATGATATCATACTAAAAGCATACACAATACAATAAAGTTAAAGGACGTGCCAAAACATTATAAGCTTGTTTTTAAAAAATTGTGTTGCTACTCGAATGAAACACAATCCAAACACATAAGTTTGATAAGTTTGTGCCTGTTTGAGACACTTTAAAATGGACCCAGAAGAATATGGAGCCCAAAAGACCAAGTGGGTGGGACCCGTAGGCCAGGTAACCATCAATCACTTTGTGCGCTAACCAATCTGCACTTTCATAACGACTTGCCAGTCATTTCTGCACACTAGGATTGGTGGAATTCACAGGAATTGGGACTAAATAGCCGCGTGGCCATAAGAAAACCACATGTTTGTGAAACTAATCAGGAAAAAGGCTCTGCCTCTGGAGGCAGTGTTATGATCTGGGGTTGTTCAGGTCTAGGTTCAGCAACATCATGGTGCAATAAAATTAAGTCAGCTGAAGACCTGAATGTACCAAATTATCACATCTATGGAGTATTTCTTCCCCTACGGGACATATTCCAGGACGACAATTCTAAGGTTCACAAGGCTCAAGTTGTGAAAGATTAGTTCTGGGAGCATGAGGAATCATTTTCACACATAAATTGACTAAACCAGAGCCTTGACCTTAACCTTCAATACGAGGTCTCAGCTAAAAATTAATGCAACTCTACAAGCAATAAATGTTGTGGCATTGAATAAGGTTGTTGAATCAATGCCACGATGGATGCACTCTGCAGTCAAATCGAGAGGTGATCCAACGACATATAAGTGTGTGCAACACACTGCTTTTTTGGCCAGGCAGCATATATTGACAGCCTTCATAAGTAGCAAAATTATTTTGAGAAAGTTCTGTAAAAATCCCGTACATATTTTATGTTTCATTCCCCAGTTTTGGCTGCTTCAGGCTAAAATAATTATAAGTCCATCAACTGTTAACCTTCTACCGTATTGCTTTGGCCTGAGGGTGTGCAGAAACTCTTGAGTATAATTATCAGTTGGTTCCGAGAATGTAATATATCACTACCAAGCCACACCACGGCGCATCCTCTATCTCAAACCCGTTAGATCTGCTGAACCTGCACTCCAACTCCCACCACAATGAATCCAAACCTGACACCAAAAAATGTGAATTTATAGACTCGGCAATGAGATCCCGGGGGAAGGAATGAATTAGGAAGAAAATGCGCTGGCAGTGTGCAGAATAAGAATGAGCATACGACGGTCATCTTGTATTTATGCAGCCGATCTCCTACATGGGCTAGAATCTAGATTGTAGTTAATCTTAATCAGTTTGACAGCTGTTAGTCTGAAGTCAGTTATTATTGGACATCAGGTTATAAAGGCCTTAGTCATATTTAGTGGAAGGTTTAAAAACATCGCTGCTTTGTGATTTAAGGCCAAAGGGAATGAAAAGGTTAAATGCTAAAGATTTCCTTGTTTTCTTCCAGGCACAGTTCTATGTATATCCCTACCAGACACGGTTCCAAGGAGAACCTATTTAGGAAGTAATATGAGAATGATATAACTACAAGACCCATAGTTGGACTTTTAAGGAGGTCTGAGTGAACATTCACAGTGAAAATTCAATTTCTTCACACATTATGTTTTCATGGCCTCTGACAAGATAGAAATGACATCATGTGGATGAAGCAATGTAGTTTCCAGCGCGTACTGGCAGCAGGCTCGTGGCGCTTCCTCCACCCGGCCGCTGGAGGAGACAGTGATTTATGGCGTGGCGCAACGTGGTGGCGGAGAGAAAAAGTTTTAACTGATGCTTGCAAGATTCACTAATGAACTGCAAGCTGGCAGATGAATTTTGGGGGGGAAATGGGTCGTGGGCAAGTGGGCTGAACAGAGGAACAGCAGATGGAGCTTTCTTACCAAGCTCTTTTTCTCCACCATGGTATCCTTGGAAACAGCGTGGGCAAACGGCAGATGCTCTCCCGTCGTAGTGACAAACATTTATAAGAATCACAGCTCTCTATGCGACATATCAGCATGCTTTCGTATGGCTCACAGTAATGGCCGTGCTCGGGTGATGGATTGCTTTCTGAATGTCAAACTAAATGAACGTGGCATCGCCGAATGCATTGGATGCTCATGGGTGCACTTGCTATTCCATATTGTAATGGACAGTGTAAAAGCCTTTTAAGCTTTTTTTCAGCCTTTCTTTCCTGGCAAAGGAGGTGACTTAACTGATGAAAGTCCACTCAGGCAGAAAGAACTGCTCATGTGCAAATAAATCACTTGTTTTAATCGTTTTAATGGCGCCGCCTCTGCTTGGTAACAGATCCTTTCTGATATCCGTGTAATTCATGATGTATTCCGTATTTTCATTACTACTGCGAGGCGAGGGGCGTAATTCAAAATCTTGCCCTCTTCAGGAAACATCAGCTAAGACGAACGGAAATCTTGGATCTATATATCCGGAGGGGGTGCGCATATAAAAATTAAGTAGATCTTGTATGTATAAATCAGGGTCTTTGTATATTACTCTAGTCTGTGTGCACTTCATATTCTTGTTCATTTCTCTCCTTTCTGGTCTAGGCAGTCTGTCTGTCCATTCGGGATGGCGATATCCACATTTGGTTAGATCTTTAAATACCTTCTATATCCTATGCTTCGAAAAATATGAAAAACAAACTTCTAGCCTAATTTAAACCCCGGAACATGAACCCGTCCTTTTTTTTTTTTTTTTTTTGGTCCAGCACGCTTTATATTTAGCTTCTCAGTTACCCCTGCATCAGACCGTAGTCCTGATGAGCACCTCTAGTTCCAAGCAGATGACCTGTGAGTCTTTCTACGTGGAAAAAAAAAAAGTGAAAAAAGAAAATAGTGTGCTTGTACATCTATTTAGAGCGCACTATGTGAGCATTACATAAAATGCATTCGGGTTCAGTTTCATCCATGCTTAACTATATTATGTAATCCCATGTACATAAGCCCTGACATGTTTTTTTTTTTGTTTTTTTTGCTTTCTTCCACTTTTTATGTAAATGAGCCAGAGCCTTCAAAACTGTTAACGTGCATATTGTGCTTATCAATTAGGCAGCATCTCCGGAGCGCTGAGGCAGATGGGAATACAGCTGTGCGAAAGTCGGAAAAACAATCCGTGCCATTATTGAGGCTAATATCCAGGGCAAGAGGGAAAAACTCTTAGCTCTGTCACCCGACTCGCTTTTCTCTCTTCACCCGGCACTGCAGTAATCTAATACAACCCAACAACCCACTCATGCAGGACGAGACGAAGAAGCCTGGCAAGATAAACACGTTCCATTAAAAAGACATGTTTTTTTTGTTTTTTTTTTCCCCCTCTGGCAAGTTTTCTCTCGTCAACAGTGAGAAAACAGAGAGTTGTACCGACTTCACTGTTTATTCGCTTTGCTGTAGGAGATTGATTATATGCAACTCGCAGGAGGAGCGAAGGTGATGTAGGTATTCTGTTCCGAGCCCGAGAACGAGCCTGGTCAGCCTGATTACGAATGCGTGGGGAACGATTTCCTTTAAGCCGAATTTTGATTACAGCACCACAGACGACCGTGCAGAATTTTTTGATAAGACATCTCGAGAGCGCAGGTATTCACAATCTCACATCTCAGCAAAAGGTCAGCCCCGCTGAGCCGCTCCACATTTTGTTTTAAATCGCACGTGAAGTAATACTCTACAGTGAAAGGCTTTTATCAAAGAGTCGCCATCCTGTGTACATCCAAATTAACAGAACCCAAAAGAAGATTTGAGGATTTATTTCGCAATGAGTCACTCAAACTTCAGGGCAAAGTGACTCGTTCTTGAACGTCCTCTCTCAACCGCTTTTCCTTTTTTTTTTTTTTGGCTTTACTATGGCTATGAGTTATGGCGCATTATTTCATTTTTGTTTTATGACCTTAATTTCTTCTGGTTGAATAATGAATTGTGCAGGTAGCTGTCACTGTCACATTAATTTGGCTCCGAGGCGATGTTAGATCACTCCAGAAGGTGTGTGTTCTGCTGTCAGCCGACGAATGCTCTCTAAGGAGGTATTAAGTGGAGCCACCAATCAAATCTACGGCTTATGGGATATGCAGAACGGGGTAGTTATTTTGCAGTCTGCCTGTATGAATTAGTGAGTCAAACGCATGCCTTGTGTCACGTATAATAAATTTGTACATAATAGGTACATTATAGCACGAATAAGATGCAAATATTGATTCATGCGACAGACTCGAAACTCATTCCATAGGCGTTTTTCATCTCTCTTCTTCGCTTTGCTCTGTGCTTTGGATCTCTTGGCAGGAATCTGCCAGCAAAGTAAGCCAAGCCTTCTCCAAACGGCGGACTGCTGTGTAAATCTGCAAACTGGCTTTGTGAGCAAACCCGATAAGGCTTTAGGACGGATCAGGCTAATTTTCCTCGTGCCAGCTCGGTCCATCCCCTGAGCGCGGCCACCGAGAAGTAACGCAGCCTTTCGTCTTTAGGAGGATCATGGGCTGCTGGAGACAGGCCTGCTTACGCTAAGCTACGTGTCAAGAGAATATCCGAGCTACAGATGGCATCCCGGCGGAAGTTTAAAGCCATCAATACACTTTGGTCACATTGACAGTGCTGTGTGATCTAATACAGCTAGCAAATGCAACATATTTGCTAGTCATGCTAAATGAGCTGTACTCAGTGTTCAGACACTGATAGGAATTTAACAGGAAAAGTTGTTTAGACTGCTAATCAGACTCTAAAGATTAAAACATATGTACAGTATACAGGTAAGTGTTATTTAAAGAGACCTTGGAGATAGCGAATAAAAGGGATAAAGAGTATAAAAATGTATAAGTGTGATGAATCAAGTGCTATTTTTAAAAATGAGTCAAGTTAAGAAGGATGTTATAATAAGAATTTTCAGAACACTAGATTCCTATAATAATCCATATTTTCATTCATACAGCATTTGATTTTTTATTTTCGACTTTTTTTTTTTTTTAAGTAAACAAAAATAGTTTTTCTCCTTCAGTCAGTATTTTCTATCCCTAAGTTTATTTCAGGCTTACTGTATGTCAAGTGCTTGATTTAAAAGATGTTGGTCTAGTCTCAAGTCTAGCGGTTAGAACAGTTGCCTTAGACCTCCATGGTCAAGGGTTCGATTCCTACCTGTGCGCATGGAGTTTGCCTGTTCTCTGCTTAGTGGGTTTCCTACAGGTACTTCGGTTTCCAGTTCAAAAACATGCAGATTAGGCTAACTAGTGTTCGCGAGTTGCCTGTAGTGTGTGAATGAACGTGTTTGTGTCTGTGTCTCGATGGCCTGGCACCCCGTCCAGGGTGTACCCTGCCTCGTGCACTACTGTAAGTCTCCTAGGATAGGCGCCAGGCCCCCCACAACCCTGTATACAGGATAAAGTGGTATACATGATAAGTGAGTGAGTGAGTGGTATAACCGTTTTGGTAACCAATGTGTAGACATGTGTAAATATTAATGGAATTCCTAGACTTGACATCGTGGAACCTGATTATTGCTAGTACAAATACTGTAGCGTATATAGTGAGCTAACCAGGTGTGGTAGTGTTCCTAAAGGACACCACCTTGTTGATTTCCCTTCTCACGACTCTTAGCAATAGCAAAGGCAAAAGTTCATTCTCAATCACAGAAATCCTTTCTTGCCAGTATGAGTTCAGGACTTAACCAGTTAGCAGGAAAAGATTAGGAAAGATCAGCAGGGTCTAGGAGCATCTTAATCAGGTTTGCAAGCTCCAAGCTTTGATAAGAGCTTATCAGGGACCCAAAGATGATTAGCAAGGCCCCACCAGACCTGCTCAGAGACAAAGCTGATTAACATTGATGATTTCATTCATGTTTACAGGCCTTAATTACCAGTCCTGCTTATATATATTGGCTTAATTTAGTCCTAGACATGTTTAGATTACAATTTACAGATCTACCAGGACGGTTACCTAGCCAGATTGACGAGTTAATGTGAATGGGTGCACAGATGTTGCGTTATAGAATTTAATCCTAGACCTCCAAATAATCAGAGCTTTTTTTTTTTTATGATCACTTAAACTCATCATTCAGTTTTTAGATTATCATCTACAAGGGCTGGAAGATTGTGTTCATTAAAACCTCAAAGGAGCCACCCTCGGGCCTGGCGCGTCTAATCAAACTGAGAAATTCGTTGCACGCATCTCCAAGGCGGCTGAGTGAATGCAGTAATTATGCGAGTCCAGGAACAGGCGTGCGCGGTGGAGATGGGAGACAGCACACACTCCGATAAGGACTCGGGCCAACTCTCCAATTACAGCAAATTAGTCTGACCACGGTAAAACCTGTACTCCAAACAACAGACTGCCATCCTGGACACATTGCTTTTAGCAGCTCCTATTAGTGCAGTCTGTAATGAATAAACTGTTGTGACAGAGAGGGTGGACGGCATAAAATTACGCTTAGCTATTCCGAGCGAGGCTTCGTCGAGATGGGATGCTCGAGCTGATTTGTCAGGCCGCACCCTGGTGGACATCCGCTGGTGGGATCTCTGTCAAATATTGGAGAAATAATTACAGAGTGTCGGTTTTGAAAGACAACAACCTTCAGACCCAACCAGACAGAGTCATTAAACTTTTAAAGTGGTCCACTTAGGCCCGAATCCTGACCACTCGGGGGTGCATTTGAAATGAAATGACATAGGACGACAAAGAATATAAATTATACAAGAAGGTCATTTTCTGCTTCAATGGGGAGGGAACAGAATCAATAAAAATTACACCTGGAATCAATACTTTGTGCATACATATATATAAAACACATATGAGTAATTCTTTTAATATTTTACTTATTGACTTGATTGACGAGATAAAAAAAAAAAAACAATGCAACCAATGATCGTTCTTTTCCATTAAGCTGGATTTATTCATAAATTGTTCACAGGAGCACTTACAAAATAAATGCGGTTCATAAATATCCAGTGAAAAAAAAACTACTTTCGTTCTTGAGTTTATGTAGAAGGGTGTTCAAGTTAAACCAGGACTTTTGATTGCACAGAATAACAGAACACAGTTATGGGAGTGAAAAAACTCCCTTTATTTTTCTATATAAAAAAAAAAACTGGAAAGAAACTTTTTCCAGCATTTCACTAGTGCTTCAAGGTGCCTGCTTCATGTCTGAAGCCCTGGCCCCCCAGGAACTCCTTTAATGCCCATACATGTGGAAGTGGTTTGAAGCGAGGTAAGGACTATATGAGAGATGTGGCAATAACTCCCAGTTGAGTTCCTGTGATGTGCAAGTGGTGATGGTGAACGATTGTGTGTACAGCACCCACAGATCAGATGTATCTCTTCCTCAAGTTGGTGACGAGTTATCCATCAATTTTCAAGCACTGGGCATTCTACTCGCTGAACATTCATGGGAACAATTGGAGTATGCTCCGGTCCACGTTGTCCGGGATCATTAATTCACCATCTTTAAGACGTTTGCACTGTTCAAATGTTTCAGTGCAGCTAAGTGTCATATCCCCATACTGTGCTTGACGTCTTTTGTAAACGTCAGTTGGTTAAACGGATTCGTATGCAGCTCGTAAGTTACTAGCTCGTCAAGTCGCTGCTAATTTATTTTTAAAAAATATACTAGAATATGTTAATCACTGTTTCATTTTAACCATATACATAAATCAAGGGCAAATTTTGTGAAACTTTTGTTGCCTGTCTGCTTTAAAGGTCCCATATTATACCGATTTTCAACAAAAAGATCTCCACAATGTGTCTGTTAATGTTTCAGCTGAAATACGACTCAGGTCATGCGTAATGGCATACCCGGAAATTCCTTCTTTTTCACTCCTTTCACACCGCTGCAATGAGTGGTTATTGTATATTGCGCCTTCTTTTAGCTCGAACCATTTTCATCTGATCTCTTTCAGGAATATAGGAATATATATATATACACACACTACCGTTCAAAAGTTTGGGGTCACTTGCAAATTTCTTTGTTTTTGTTTAGTGATTTATTTTCTACAT
>JAOVVB010000008.1:16910982-16924317 GCA_028570985.1 Heterobranchus longifilis
AGTCCATTCATATATTGCAATATATTAATAAATATAAGCACTAGTTTCCTATATATGGAACTGTATATTCAATATATTTTACAATATATTGTCATATTTGTTTTCCGTAAGGGAGGATGATGTAATAAAAAGAAAAACAATAATTGTACACAACAGTGCATATCTGTAAATACCAAAATTTTATTCAAGACCCTTCTGACATTTATTCATACGATACCTATGAAAATAGAGGTCTAAGATCCTCCTTTATTTCCTTTCCACACCAATACTACAGAACTTCCTACTCGCTTACAGTGATTTCTGCAAATGCTTTGTTCTTGGCCATTCAAATACATATTACCTCAATTGATATTGAAACAAATCATGTGAAAATCGACTAGTATTAATGAAATGTGACTTCCACTAAACCACGAGTGACCGTAAAGCATGTCTGAGTCCACTGGAAGGAGGGCCCACTGAGACACAGTGCACAGAAAGAACAGAACGGCCCATTGCACTCCATTAATGTTGTCACAGGAAAATTAATAAGGATTGCAGTTCAAGGCTTGTTTCTGTAATCTAACAGAACGCCGATACTACGTGTAGCCTGTTCGGATTTTCCCTGGGCTGGTAGGCGACGGTACTGTAGGTACAGTGCTATTGTAATGTTGCTGCGATGAGCAAGATCTACCTCGAGATGCTTATTTGTCAGCACTTTTTCAATATAACTAAAAGGTTATATTGGTTGCATAGGCTGATCCCATGGGAGAACAGTTATGCTTAATGTGCATTCTGGGCTTGGTTTCGTTTCATTATTCACATAGATAAGCTATTGTGTGTTCATAGACATTACAGCTACCAGGAATGAATGAGAATGTGCATGAGGTACAGTATGTGTGTCCAAATATGAATGTACCTAGGGTTCAGTATTCCCATGTTCATTGCAGCAATACTTTATAACAACTGCTCGGGTTAGAACACATTCAGCCCAGATATACTGTCGAAACCAAGCAAAGGTCAAATGTCTAGCCAGACCCTCTGACATCATGTAATTCGATGAAGAGCTATAGTCCTTATAACTCTGGTTTTCATTTCCTCAAACCAACAAATGACCACCATAAATATATCCGCTAACAGTAAAGTACAAGTACACTTATTTTATTGCATCTTCAACCTCTCGGTCATAAAAGTAACAAGATCGACCAAAGTTTCACGAGGTGAACGTATGTCTTTTTTTTTTTTTTTACTTGCACTAAAAGCATGATGAAGTTCTTTAGAACAGCATGTTTTTCTGAGATTTTGGTGATGGAGTCGACAAAGCTGAGCTGGGGAATTAGTATAGTCCATCACTTACCTGCCTCAGGTGTGCCAGAAGATAAATATAGATCCAAAAAAAATGTATCATGGAAGGGTTCTTTGAGTCTTGAATTGATAACCCATGTTCATTGGACCCCAGAGGTATACTGTCATCATTTCTAGGTATACTGAAATACATTTCTAGACACTACCTACAGGGCAGAAATGTGTAGAAGATATTTGATGTGCCATTTGCCCGGGTGTGAAATCAACACCGGAGCTAAAATAATATAATAATGATTGTTAAAAAGACGTTCAAATACATTATGCCATAAATTTAGATGGAAAGTCAAACGGTGTTTAGTAAGGTGACAATCTGCTTTTTATTATATATATTTTTTTGTCATATAAGTAAAATAAATAAGAAATAAAAGAGGCTAGGCGGCACGGTGGCTTAGAGGTTAGCACTGTTGTCTTGTACCTCCAGGGTCCAGGATCGATTCCCTTCTTGGGGTCTGTGTGCATGGAGTTGGCATGTTCTCCCCCTTGGTGGGTTTTCTCCGGGTACTCCGGTTTCCTCCCACAGTCCAAAGACATGCAGCTTAGGTTAATCGGCGTTCCCAAAAATTACCCATAATGTTTGAAAAAGCATGTGTGATGGATTGGCACTCCATCCAGGGTGTACCCCGTCTCCTGAGATCCCAAATGACACAGGATAAAGCGGGCATAGATGATGAGTGAGTGAGTTTTAATATGTTATTAATATGTATGTAATATGTTATTAATATGTATGTAATATGTATATTATATTATATATATATATTAAGTGATATAAGAGAAAATAATCCACTTTGGGATGTGCTGTTATTGGGACATAATCCACTCTAGCTGGTAACAGTAACTCATTTTGCCTCAGGTTACATCACACTACTGTATAGTTGTTTTTTTTCCTTTACCAGCATGCCCCCATGTGCTTTATTGCTTTTCTTGCTGTCAGTGCAATGCATACAGCTTTTAAAAAGGTTAACTGGTTAAGCACAACTGAAAATGGTCTCAGCATCCCAAAGGATTCTTGCCAAAGCAAACATTGTGTTATAAGGTTCTACACTTAACCGATTTGTGTTCCCTCAGAAAAACAAACCATTCTAAATTTCGTCTTTGTTTATCGTATAAAATAAGACTGTTACTTTCAGTTTATCATGAAGAAATAAGTGTTCCGGGTGCCCGTTCAGACACATGGCTATGTAGCCTTGCTAATCATTTGTTATATAACCGGAGCCATGCATAACAAGCTCATATATTGGATTTCCAGCTGTCATGCCCCTATCAGTAGAAAAGTGAAACATTACCACCAGCCCGCTGTGAATCTATCAATTCCTGAGAAAACGTCTGCTGCTGCCAGATGCCCAATAACGTCTGCTCCTATCGCACCGATTGTTCTTTATTTCCCCTATTAAATATCAATCACGCAGAGATTAAGAAGTAAGACACCTACTAAGCTGTAATGGGTAAACAGTTTCTCCTTTCCTGGAATATATATATATTCCCTGTAAATTATACGCTGTAATTAAAACAACTTTAAAACCGCTGTCTTGGAGTACACAAAAACCAGATCTATTTACATAACGAACATTTGGAGATCGTAGCAGGTGCACGGAGGCGACGAAAAGCCCAAAGTCAACTCGGAAGCTTCCTTATTCGTGACTAAGCTAAAATAAATTGTCTGCTTTAATTGGTGTCACAATGTGTGGGTCAGCGTGTCTCAAGCGCACAGTAAAAAGGTGACCAATGGGACAAGGTCTCTAACCGCCAGTCGACGCTATTATAAAGATTAAGGGTAAAAATGCTGTAGGTGTCGGCCAAAAAAAGGGCGATTGAAATACTGCCAGGAGATGTATTACCAGGGTGGAAAGTGCTCACTGCGCTCTTAATGGATCCTGCTGATTTACGGTGAGAAGCCCCGGGCCAGGCCTGAGACCTCTGGCAGCCATTTTCGCTCCACTGTCCTCGCACTGAGGTTTTACTCGATACAGCCAGAGTCCCTCACGAGTGCCAGGACTTCTGAAGTGACAAGCTGGGCATGAAAGTACTGCTTTTAAGTCCGAGCATATCTCGCATTATCATAACGGACAGATATTGTTGTAGCGTGTTAGCCACCAAGCTGTCCAAGTGTTTGGTTGGCACCGGATAGCATATGGATTATTAGCATACTATGAATTCATGGATGGAAAAAAAAAAAAATTCACATTTGCCTGTAGTTTCAATCAATTCTTCTCATTTCTGAAGGTAACGATGCATATTAATTCACACATGTTTACCTCCGTCAGGTTTACCATCCTGGAAATGTCACACGCCAAGTGTTTTATGGAAATTTTCTTAATAGACACAGACAACAATGTCATGCAAGTGATCTCCAGCCAGTGCCACTGCTTCACCAGCTGTTTTACACCCATTCAAAGGTTAATTGTATATCAAATATCCATTCTTTGTAGTGTGTGTGTGTGCGTGTGTGTTTGGCACCAAACCGAAACCTCCGGTGAAGCGATTTGTAAAGATCCAGATTCATTTCCGTGCAACAGCCTGGCATTTGGGGCTTCATTTGGGGCAATTTGTATCCTAATTACGTGGAAACAGAAGCAAGATTTCAGACTCGACTGGCAAACGACTTTAGATCTTTGTCAGAGATGCCAGAGCAGCAATTAAGAACATGCAGTCATGCATTGCAGACCGCAATCAACACGCTTTGCGTTCTCTTCTGGAGGCTCATCTTGGGATCACTGAAGCGTGGTTTTGGAAGAAATTTGATGAATCACATTGACTTTCCACTTGACCACCAATTGCTGAGACCATCATCTCTACACGTGAAAAAAAAAAAGCAAAATGGTTTGACAATTAACTTTGGAGTCTTTCTTTACTTATCTGCATTGAGTAATGAACAGCCAGTGTGCCCTGCATTCTTACAACAATCAATAAGAAAGCAGGATTTTACTAAGCCGTGAAGCTGATGATGAGTGTGTATGTCAAAGAGTGCAACTGTTCGGTATGTGTGTGTGTGTAAGGTCTATCTGTTTCACCCCGACTCCACACAGCATTTGTAGCTTGACAGTGAATATGTCACTTCTCTTTAAAGAGATACGGCATGGGAAGCTGACTGTACAATCCCAGATGCTTTCCACTATCTCAAATATAACCTCCAGCATTGTAGCACGGGTCTACATAGACATTCATGTTTGTTAGTGGCTGATTAAATACTCGAATATTGTGCGCCAGCCACGGAAGAGAGCAGTTGGTGTTATGAAGTCAAAATGCAAATGTTTGCCTGATGAGCAAGCGAAAGTCAATAGCTCTGTCAGAAAAGCACATGATATTGTTTATATCATAGAGCTGTTGAATTCTCGATTCTGATTGGTCAGACTTCAATAAGCTTGGGTTCTGCTCTGAATGGACTATCAGAATAAGATGTGCAAAGCAACCCACAATCGAGGAAAGTTCTTCAGAGGTAGAGCTTGCTATAGTTGGGTCACATGTGCAGCGGTACCCTCATTTAGCTACCATGATGATTTCTCTTAAAGCACTCTTGGGAAAATGTAGCGATCAGGACCAAAGAAGACACCAAGCAAGATGAAAACACCTGATGGATCAGAAACTTAACCTCAAAGAAGCTGGAAGGTTTTGACCCTTCATCACCAAGAGTTTGAAGAAGTTAAGGTCAAACTTACTCCAGAGGTTCTAGAAGCATCCCATCCAGAAACTATCCTGCAACCAAATGAGAGCTAAAACGGTAAAACGGACAAGACATACTTCCACTCTTCGGTCACATTGATATCTAAGGATGTAACAATGATGTTTTCCTGCTTCCCATTGAAACCCCCGTTCTAAATTGTCATTTTCTTTTCTTTTTTTTTAAATGCCCTAAGCATTTGGTCTGTTTGATGTGAAGTATGAAAGCTGTTTTTGAATCTGGGAGCAGTTCAAAGAAACCAATCTATGGTCAGCTTGAAAACAGTGGTCTGGGGTTCAGGTCACGTCAGGTGTTTGGAGATGATGGCTTACTGTGTTGCTTACAGGGTAACGTGAGCAGTTCAGCTTGTCCGGTTACTTCCTATTTCTGTATGGGCGCTTGCAAGAAAAGTTTTTCACAGTCAACGGAGGACAAGGAACCCCAAACTGATGTATAAAACTAGATTTTTCAAACAGCTTCAGGTTTGTCCATGTTGTTTGTTGTTGTGCTATTGAGGTGACAAGTTCCATCATTTCTATAGCAGTGATGGTTTTTGCAGGAATGGGTTCCTAGCCCATGCCAAACCCTTTTCCTTTCTCATTCGCACTTTGGGACTGGAAACAGTAGAGTGATTTTGTCTGGGCATAGGGTTAAAGGCCTTGCCCAAGGGCCTAACAGTGGCAACCCAAATCAGCAACCCAGAGCCTCAACCGCCTGACCCACCGCTTCCCCGTGGCATGCTGTGCATCCCATAAACTGCTTGAGTGTTGGTACCAAAGTAACCAGTTCATTGACATTCTTTGAGCTTTTTGCTGTTTGAAAGGAAAATACCAAAAACAAACCTACGTACATGACAGTAAGCCAAAAATCCTTTATGTGAAAGCAAACCTGATTATGGCTCTTCCTCCAAATGAAAACAAATTGATCAACAACCTGATTTCTGAAGACGTACCTTTCTGCAGCCCTAATGCAAGAGCAGTGATCCAGCTAATCAAGACTAATTACCTTCCTAGAGCAGGTGTGTTGGAAGGATAAGTTTTGGACCGAAATCTGTAGGAAGGTTCCAGACGCAAGGTGCACTAAAAGAGAACCCAAGCTTATATGAAACAGCCTGTAATTCTATTCAACGTCAAGAGTTTCATTTTGAGTGTTTTTGGTGCTCTGATTCTCCTCAGCAGCCAAATTACTCATCTACGACTCTTCAGGAGCCCTTCACTCTAGTGAACTTCCTCATCCTGCTCACAACATTCTGTGCACTGCTGTCTAATGCCAGGAAGGATGATAAACAAGACACTTTCAGTAAGCTTCAGTCACATTAGGCGTAATGTTGCTGTTTTGTCCTTCGATGTTCGCTTGGATGGTTGATTTGATTTGTTTTGTGTAGATTCAAAGTCTACATTCGATACTAAGAGTTTTCTTTATTTCAGTTATCAGTTGCTATAATATGATGCTTAAAACTAAACACTGAAAGTCAAAAAATTGAACACACCGTTTAATTTCATGCCCTTTCCTGATTTTTATTTCTTTCTACACTGTAAAACAATTCTGAAGGCATTTAAAACATGCAATAATCTTCTTTGAGCAGTTGATGTTGAGATGTGTCTGCTACTGTACTTATACAGCTGTAACCTGAGGCATGTTAATTGTTGATTTATTCAGAGAAGAGGTAAGTTTTGGTCTTGCTTTCCTGGGAAGGTCTTCATGAGAGCCAGTTTCTTCATGGAACTTGATGGATGTGACAATACTGTTCTTGCAAGATCTATTCCAGACTGGCTGACCTTCGTGTCCTAAAATAAATAACAACTGCCTGTTGTTGTTGTTGTTGTTACTTAATTACCTAATGCCATGTGTGTTATTTCATATACATGAAATCTCCAGTAAATTAATCCAATACAATTCATACAGTTGTGCCCTTGGTGAGGTTTAGTTTCTTCCTTCGCTGGTGTATTCAGCATAAACGCAGTACAGTATCAGGTATAAATTTCGACTAAACTCTAAAAAGCAGACTTGGCAACCTTACCAGGCGGTATTAGTCCGTCTGTAAACCACACCTACGTAGACGAATACGTATGCACCCTTGCACCGTGTTTGCATTTGAAAGTCAGTCTGTTTACAAGCTGTTCATTAGCTCTAACTGTGTATAACGGCTAAACCCTGCTCTCTCAAGGGAAATCCCACTGACCCCAGATCAGCTCTGCCCGGTCCTCCACACAGAAGCAGCAGTGTGTTTCCGAGCGGCGCGGCTGACGTTAGAGCGGCTCTCGGCGTCGACTGACTCGGACACAGATCCTTCTCCGGCTCCCACAGAGACTGCACTGTACGCGTCCCGCGCTGATCTGATCTCAGGACAGCCTTCTTCCCAAGCCACATTCCTGTGCTTTAAGGACTTTCCTGGATCATCTGGGACTCCCATCAAACTCCGCCCCTTTTTGACTTGGGTGTTCCGACTCTCACGCATTGAGAAATGTTAGAGACGGTTGTGTGTGTGTATGTGTGTGTGCAGACAAGGACCGTGACTCTGGCTATGATGAAACTTCTGGTAAGATAGATGAAGTTAATATAGTGAAACTCTTTCTGGATCTTCTCTTCATGTATTCTTCCTTGTTGCTCGCCTCTTTCGGTCCTGTGTAACGTCTGTCTGACGTGTGGCTTTGAGACGTTTGAGCGTGTCACATACTTGGGCAGACGTTTCTGACTTTCTTTTGTCACACTGCATCGTTTATTTTCTGTACATCGTTTTATTGTTCTCTTCACTCAAGTGTCGCTGCACTTTAACCCATTTGGGAATCTCAGGCATTGCACCAAAGAATGATTTAGATACTCTTATATATTCTATTACTTGGATATTCGTTATAGAAACCACACCTAGGATCCCTGTATTAAACATGTAACATTTTGTCTTTTTGTCTTTCTCAGGTTGTGAGTATGTTTATGTGCACAAATGTTCCATTGGTCTAAGTATTGTTTTTGCTGTATTTTGTTTGTGTATGTGTGTATGTGTGTGTGTGTGTGTGAGAGAGAGAGAGAGAGATGGAAGGATGCTGTGGTCTGCTCGGTTTGGGTAAAGGGGAGGATCGGGATGTCATTGTGGTCAGTAGCTGAGAGTGTGTTATTAAGTGAATAAAAGTGTTTGAGTCTGTTGATCGAAACATGACCTTCAGAGGCTCCACTGTCAAAACCAATGCATAAAAATTTCTCAGTGTTTTAAAAGTTTCTGTCTCACCGTGTTTGCTGCTAAAGGCATCAGCGCTCTTAAGGTTTTGTTCAGCTCTGCTAAACCGCTCCAAAGCGCGTAGGCGCCTCCCTAACCGCTCCACACGCTTCCGTAACTAACGGCAACCGTCCGTCTCAAGCAATCAGCCCGTAATACCACCTTAACATGTTTTTTTGTGTCTGTCTTAACAACGTGCGTGAAAGATTAAAATAATTTATAAAAAGTTATTCCTGTCTGAAAGCTAGCGGGAAATAAACTGTAAATCCCGTGTCTCTGCGCTTCCTCTCGTCACAGTCTCGCGAGCAGTCCGATGATGAGCAGGAGGACGCTGTGAAATTCAAGAGGCTTCACAAATTGGTCAACTCCACCCGACGCGTCCGCAAGAAGCTCATCAAAGTCGACGACGGGAAAAGGCAGGGGTCTGAAGGTATACATTTGTGGTGACAAAAAAAAACAACTAAAGCTTATATTTATGTCAATAGAAATACATTTCTTTTCACTTACTCTTCTCCCCACAGACTCTCTGAGCTTGGACATGTCCCCCTCGTGCGAGGACACCAGTGCCCTGTATGCGGGCGTCAATAAAAAAGGCTCCCGCTGTACGGTGGATTCGCCGCAGTCCTCCCTGACCCAGGATAAGGATAAGGTCTCGGTAGATGGAGACAGAGACAGCTTAAGTACGTCTCCGTCCTCCAGCAGCTTAGAAGCCTGGAACTCTGCACACAGGCTGGTGAAGCCCTCACCTAACCCGCACAGCCTGGTCCGGCCGCTCGCCAGCGCCGGCACCGAGGGCGAGCCCGAGACCAGGAAGACGTCTGTGTCTCACGGGGTAAGTATGGACATGGTGTACACACACTACAACCTTGTGCGGCCTTGTCCTCAACCTCAGCGCATGCTGGTGCCCTTGGATTGCACCAAGCGGCCTCATATCTCGACCTGGCAGCGGAGCAAGCCCGATCCCAATTACGCCTATTCCACCAAGCACTTACTGTACCAACGCAGCTTGCAGAAAGCCTCCGGCTCGCCCCCGCTCATGCTGCCGTCCTCGCCCCGCGTGCGAGAGCTGGGAAGAGACAAAGGGAAGGGTAGCGTGGGTATAGTGGGGACATGGCTCTGCCCTCCCAAGCGCCTGCGGGGGAGGACAGCTGTCAGCGAGCTCAACATTACCTACGTGGTGGAGCGCAGCCTGTACAACCCCTCGAGCAGGAAAGCCGAAAGGCTCCACCTACTGGAGGACGAGCGGGACAACGACAGGAAATGGGCATCCAGCGTGGACCGATGCACCCGCCGCGTCCTCCTGCGCATTCAGCAGAAGTCTGTGAGTGAGGAGGGCCGCTGGAATCGTGCAGCACGCCACTGATAGGCTACTGGAAGGAACTGCAAGGGTGTGAGATGTTAGAGCGAGGACAGAATTTATGGGATGGGATTTATTTTTTTTAACGTAAGGCGCTTTTCAGAGACGTTTTAAGTAACGATCATATAGAGAAAGAAATACAGCAGTATTTAAAAAAAAAATGTATAAAGACTTGACTAAAGAATGTTTCCGGTATTTACTAAAATAAAGAAATCGTTTAATGGACTTTCGTCGCTAAACTGATACAAGTGTTACAAACTGTTTTACACTATACCAGGAACTCCATTAACTCAACAATGAGGAGCGTTCAAGTCAAACCGGGACTTGTGACGAACTTGAATGATGGTGTAAAATCGATTGACGTTTATAGAAGACCTCAAGGTCTTCTATCACAGTACAGTGACGAGACTCTTAGACGCGGTAAAATGTTTGTATGCTGCAAAGGCTGTACATCCGTGAATGACGATCCCGCCCGAGGGAACAGCTGATCCTTTAAAACGAATGGTGCCAAATTGTCAGAAGAGACGCATCTGTCTGTGTCATTAATCAACACCACTTGCACATTACAGATGTACAGTCCTGATTCCGCTCCAAGCCCTTTCCACATGTTTTGGCCGTTAAAGGAGTTCCTGGGAGGCCAGCGTTTCAGACGTGAAGCAGGCGGTCAAGAAAACTGAGAGAACTTTATACCGTGTTGGTATCCGAGCACTAGTGAAACACTGGGATAAGTGCATTAGTGTAGCAGCGGATTATATCGAGAAATAAAGAGCGTTTTTACCGTTAACTTGAACGCACTCCGTAGTTACCTTCATCCCTCAACGCCTCCACATGAGGTCGTAAGAGATTTAACCCTGTGTTTAATATCGGCACGATCAGACAGTGAAAGATAAAGAACACCGTAAACTGAAAAACATGATACCGTTTCAGTTCCTGAATAAGGGTCTGTAGAGCTTTTAGCTCTTACTCTCCATTCGCTGCAGTTCTTCCTGTAGCCTCGCGGTGTCAAGATCGCCTCAGTGTGCTCGTGTCATTCATTTTGAGCATGAACCCCAACGTGAGCTTTCGTCCTCGCCCGCTCTACGCCGCCCGTCATTGGTTTTATTTCGTATCGATGTTGTGCTTTGAATATGCATGACGAGATAATCATTCACTCTGGAGCAAGTCGTGGTTCGCAACTCATCTTCCAACCTCCAGATCTTTTTGTCGTCTTGTTTTTTTTTTCCCTCGTCTCTCCTCACGACGCGTTAAGAGGAACAGCTTTCTTTCTTTTTTTCTTCCATTTGAAAAAAAAAAAAAAACAGCCATTACTCCATATCCACAGAACAGTAAAGAATGCTTTCGTGATTTTGCTTTGTATGTTTGTTTATTTTAGTGCAATGCTGTTTTTTTATTCTAGAATGGAAATCTGGTACGTGTTTGCTGTTTTATTTTAATTGAAAAAAAAAAAAAAAAGTTCCAAATCATTTTGGTTGTGCAAGTCACTCATCGCTAGAGTATTTGTTGTCATTATAAGTACCAGCATGAATCACTGTGGTTTTGATGGTGAATCAGATTCATTTCACTTGAATGGAGTCAGTGCCGTGTGACTCGCTCTGGATCGTGACTCTGTGTGTGTTTGGTTCTTGCAGAGGACGTGTAGCTTTGGGGGTTTTGATCTGTCCAACCGGTCGCTTCATGTGGTCAGCACGGCTTCTGAACCTCACGTGAGCAAGCACGCACGCACGCACGCACACACACACATGCGCACACTTTATTTTTTCGCTTTTGGCATGCTGGTCAGTAAACGTTATTAAATGTCTTTAAAAAAATAAAAATAAAAAAAAACCTTCTCTCTCTCTCTGTTGACATAAGGAGCAGGAGGCTCTGTACAGGGACGTCATAAAGTCGCCCACAAGCTCTCGCATCTCGCTGGGAAGGAAAGTCAAATCGGTGAAGGAGACGATGAGAAAGCGCATCTCCAAGAAATACAGTAGTTCTCTCTCTGAACAGGTGCGCGCAGGCATACACGCACACACACACACATGCACATATACTCTTCCTTGATGGGTGCGTCAGGGTGAGAATGGAAGCGCATGAAGCGATGCAGTAGTGTGTGCATGGACTGTGGGGACAGTGTTATGATCTGGCGTTGCTTCAGCTGGTCAGGTCTAGACTCAGCAACGTTATGTAGCAAAAAATAAAGTCAGCTGACGACCTGAATGTACTGAATGACCGAATTTATGGAGTTTTTCTTCCTTGATGGCACTGGGATATTCCAGAACTCTAATACTGAAAGAGTCCTGGAGTCCTGGGAGCATGAGGAATCATTTTCACATGTGATTTGGTTAGAGAGACTAAAAAAAAAAAACCCCATAATTTCCATAATAACCAAGCTGATGAAGATTATTTATTGGTGTTCTGAGCCTTGAATCTTTCTGCCACTTGTGAAGCGTTTAAAAGAGGATTATTCTTTTCAACAGATCTGTATCCCATAAAACTCAACGCATTTTAGCCTTTTTTCTTTTTTCTTTTGTTTTGTTTTATGATAATATCTAGGGGTCAGGATTGTGCAGTATAAAGTGACACATCCTTTTTTTTTTCAGCACAATCTAGGCAATATGATGAACTGAATTTTAGTTCATTTTAACTATACAAACATGACTAAGCAAAAAAAAAAAAGGGTCATATAGGCGAAGAAATAGTACAGATACACATGATCACGTGTTTTTATGGTTGTTTTCTATGACCAACAAAAAATAATAATGTGTACATTTTGATAGTTCTACATTTTTGCCACGTCATTCCCAATTAGTAATAAAATTTGGTCAAATTTGCACCCTCTGCCCGACATATCCGAAAGTTTGACACAGTTTTCAAGTTTTCAAGGCTTCCTGCTGCATAGGCACATATTTTCTTAACTCATCATTGACCTATGCTGTGTTTCCGGCACAGATCTGTGCCACTTGGGTTTCAAGGTTATTAAACAGCACTTAAGCCTTTCAGATCGACCAGGTCGTGACCCTCTTACTTGTTTTACTCTTTCTTTTAAACTGAACTATATAATCCAGTTATTAATAGAAAGCGGGATTTAAAGAGTTCAAGCTATTTTGTCTAACAGAAAAAAATATATGGCAATATACTGTAGAATAAAAGGCAATATATTAAATAATACATTTCCATATATATCAAAAAGTGCTTAAATGTATTAATATATCGCAATATATGAACGGACCGTGTGTGTGTGTGTGTGTGTGTGTGTGTGTGTGTTATTGAAACATTATTGAAACTTTTAAAACTTTTGCTCTGATTAATGCTTATAAAGTCCATTTAGTTTGAACTACATTAACATATAAGCATATTGTGAAAAAATCTATAAAGAACTAGATATATTCAATCAGATTCAATATATTATGAAATATATTGTTGAATATAAAATTACATACATTAAGATATACGTTTTAATATAGTTTGATCTCAACATAAGAAAGCGCCAATTCCTTATGTATTTTTCGATATGTTGTAATATATTAATACAGTATATTATTCTGTATATTGTGAATATATTTTTGAATATGAATATCTTTTTTTCTGTTAATTATTAGTTAGTATCAGTTAAAGTAGCAACGAGGAATATTAACATTATAAAATCTTTTCAATTTACCAGTAGATCAGAACACTAAATCATTTAATATAATGACAGTTAATATATAGAGAAATAAACTACCATTCAAAAGTTTGGGGTCACTTGCAAATTTCTTTGTTTTTGTTTAGTGATTTATTTTCTACATTCTA
>JAOVVB010000008.1:16940457-16950733 GCA_028570985.1 Heterobranchus longifilis
GCAGAGAGAGAAAATGGATCTTTAACCTCACACATACAGACACAAAATAAAATATGTTTTACACACACACACACGTGGTCACAGTGTTATAGTAAACAGTACACACGTGCATGGATGTTGATTATACCAGTGTGAAATGCGCACTAAGACCAGGGGAGACGATTACCCACAATTCCGCAGCGCAAGAGAGGCAAAAACTGTTGGCTCAGTTGTGATCACGTGAACAAGAAGCGCATGCGTGATACTCGGTACTCGTAAACCAAGACTTGTTCTTTTTTCAAGTCAAAATTTATTAAAAATCCTTGGTCGTCGTGCGTAACACTCGCAAACCGCGTTACTCGCAATCCAAGGTTTCACTGTATATACTGTATATCACTTGCCTAGAAGCAATTCTAATGCAAAATAAAATAGTTATGTGAGAGAAAGCTTGCTTTGGCCCCCCACACCTGAAGCTAATAATCAAATTCACTTGACCTTTGAAACCGTTAATTCCAAGCAGCTTTTTTCTTCTGTGTGAGTGCCTGCGTTGAGTACAGTGCAAATTAAAGAGCATCAGCATCCTGCCAAGAAAAAGGAGTGCAGCCTGCGAAGGCTCTCAGCACAGCATGGTTTCTGCACAGAAGAAAATTCTGAGAGCAGATTGAAGAGGGTCAGGACCTGGGCCTGGTTTTTAAAAAAAATAATAAAAAATTGTACGAAACCTGGAGAATCAGTCTGGGTTCAATCATGTTCACACCATAACTGGTTGGGAAACCAGAGGAGGGAGGTCTTTTTTTTCTGCCTTTTGTTTGGCCACCACCTGTTATTTAGCCCCGATGGCTCGCCTAATGTGGCAGCATGGTTAAGCGGGCAACGGAGAAGAATAGGTTCCAACTGGGCGGTGTGTTCACAGCACTCTGATCCCGCACAGATATTAGTTTAATGAAATGTGCGCAGATTGTAATTGTGGTAATGGAGGGGCCTTGCCCTGAGGCGGCCGGGGAGACGAGGCAAAGGCGCCCATTTGTAAAAAACAAGAGATAGAGGGTGGAGTAGATATTGTGAGCATATGTGTATATGTATGTGTGTGTGTGTGTGTGTGTGAGAAAGCGAGAAAGGATGTGAAAGTAATGCTAATGTACTGTAGGGAGTTTATTTACACCCTGCAAACACAATCAACGAATGAATCATCTTGCTGGGATTCACCTATCACAGATTAATGCGAGGCACATGTAGAGAGCTCGAATCAAGTGCTTTTTCCTCAGTATTAAGATCTTTTGGCTTTAAATGTGAGCTTTTCACACTCAATTGAATCTTTTCTTAATGTTTAATAAAGCAGAGACGTATCTGATGTTCAACACTTGTCAGGGAGTAATAATAAAAGCATGTCAGCTTTTCCGGCTTTTTACAGCTATGGTACTGTACATGCCACAGTAAAAAAAAAAAAAAAAAATGGTCGATGCTTGCTTCGGGTTTTTTTTTTCTACACAGAAACATGTTCTAAACACTCCCACACTCAGATTCAGTTAATGCAATATGGTTGATTTTTTCTTTTTTTTTAGAGAGGAAAAAACAACAACACAAGATCGTGTATAAACCAGTATTGGCAGGATGAGATGGAAGAAGGGGTGCAAAAAAAGGGAGGAAAAGGGTGGGAATGGGGCTGCGGGGAAAACGCGAGGGCGAACCCGGCCGCATCCGAATGCAACATGATTGCATCTCTTCCTAAAATGTCAAGTGCATTTCCATTTAAAGTGCTTGGCTAAACACCCATGAAGAGGGACACACACACACACACACACACACACACACACACACACACATGTGTTTCCCCTGCATAAAAGCATTATTAGGGAGTCTCTTAAGCCCCTGATGGTCATAAGCAAATTACCACTTTTCCCCTTCTGAACAATGCCTGCTAAAGTTGCACATCTCTTTTCAGGTATGAGGGAAGGTTCGCACTCCCGGATGCTCAGTTGACTGAAAGCAAATGAATAAAAATGTTCAGTAAATCTAAAACACAAGCACCGAGGGCAAGCTCTCAATCCGAGATGAATCATCCGTGTTGATTTTGTCACCCGAGGAAAAGGACATCTGTGGTCTTAAAACCATCTAACAACAAAGAGAACGGCTGGCACTGGGTCCAGGTCTGGTAAGGAATTTCATGAAATACTAGAAGCGTGACTGGAGACATATGCCGTTTGAGTAACAGTGGCTTAAAACAACTGCATTTAAAGCAATCAGTAATGCATGACATTAAACGCCCAGTCTTAGATCACATGCGTCCGGAATGCAAAAAGGGCCTCGTGTGCCATCCATCACCCCACAATGTCCTTCCACCTTCCCTCCTGCAGCCCGTAAACAACATAAATAAGGCGCCATATGGACACATCATAATAGAGATTTATTTAGTGACACAATTCAGTCATGCATCAGCATCCTCGTTTGATTCGTTCCATTTAATTAGTTTCTGCGTGTAAGAAAATGTTGGGTGTAATGAAAAGGTAAAGAAGAGCACGCACGGGCTATAAATAAGGCAAACAGGGCTAAACAATGACAGGAGTTTAATGTTCAATTAGGTTAAAAGGCTCTGAGAAACAATGGCAGGATGGTGACGATGTAAGCACGTCGCTCGATGAGGCCCTGAGCGCCATTGATTAAAAGCTAAACGGATCCATTACTACCATCAGCGCATTGCTTATCAACACTCTGTCCATCTTAATCACCATCTTGCTCACATGTCTGGTGTGCTTCTGAGAAAGACACCGAGCTCTGCAGTAACGCTTTAACACCTCTGGATCTCTTTAAATTTTGTAGCCTACGGAGGAAATTAACGTGCTCATTGACATGACTTCAGCATTTTTAGAGTTTCTGGCAAGTTTGGAGGCAATTACTACCGCTTTATGAAAGAGGAAGGAAGTTGGCGGTCAGAGCTTTTGTTCCCTGTTCTGTACGCTGTGGTTCCCATGTGCTCGTGTTTGTTTTGGTTTCGGTCCTGTCATTGGTTTGCTGTCTGATTGTGTGCACCTGTTTTGTGTTAGTCCTTGATTAGCTTGTCTTTTATATGCTGTCTGTGCCAGAGCTTGTGTTCAGAGATTTGGGGCTTTCCAGCTCTCCAGAGTTTAATGGTGAACCGATGCAATCAGACCGAGATCGTAGAAAATTGAAAGGCCTCGTTCAGAAAGTCCGTCGCCATTCAGTACAGAGTGGCACCGTGCAGGAAAAACTGTAGACATGAAAATCATTTTTTTAACATAACCAACATTGTAGGAGGGGCATTCAAATCAAACCAGGACTTTTGATCATGCAGAATAACTGAACACAGAGTAAATACTGCCTACATTAATGCACTTTTTCCAGAGTTTCACTACTTGGATACAGAGGTGGGTAGTAACGAGTTACATTTCCTCCGTTACATTTACTTAAGTAACTTTCTGGGAAAATTTTGCTTCTACGAGTAGTTTTACTGCACCATATTTTTTTACCTTTACTTGAGTAAATTTGAGAAGAAGAATCGCTACTCTTACTCCGCTACATTCGGCTACACTCGACTCGTTACTTTTCTAAACATTTATTCTACACATTAGATATTCTTTGTTTTTGCCAGAGAAATGCATTTATTTAATGTTGCAACGTTAACATATATAATTAGCGAAGAAGCTAGGCTAAAACATGTAAGTTTCTTACATTTGTTCTGCCGGACACAGTTTATGGTAAAGTGAGAAATTTGGAAATTTGTGTTTCTTCTTATTATTTTATTTAATTTTTTTCATTTATTTTATTATTTGGAAATAATAATGTAATGTACATTATGTCATCATTTTGTCTGACAATGACTTGGACATTATGATGAAACAGTTACTCAGTACTTTAGTTATTTTTATCAAATACTTTTTTACTCTTACATGAGTAATATTTTGGATGACTAATTTTTACTTCTACTTGAGTAATATTATTTTGAAGTACAGCTACTCTTGCTTGAGTACAATTTTTGGCTCCTCTACCCACCTCTGCTTGGATACCATCAAGGTAGAACGTTTTGTCAGTACACTAGAGCCATGATTTGACTGTCTGCTTCACGTCTGAAATCCTGGCCTCCCGGGAACTCCTTTAATGACCCTTTCCTTAACGCAGTACTTATTTAATTCTGCCTGCCTGCATTTTGGCCCACATTATGGACACATAATTCTTGGATTTGCCCCAATAAATCATCTCTTGTCTGTCATATTTCCTATTAATTTTGCATGAGATCGACTGCATTCGCAAATATCTCTGCTTGTATTACATTTTCCAGCTATTGTACAACATATTCTCATTAATGTTCTGACCTCTAAGAAGTTGTGTCCTCTCCAGCGGCCACGTCTTTTTCTTTAGCTTTCTACAACAACTTCTGAAAAAGAAAAAAATATAAAAATTCTGTTTCTTCACATGGCGTTAGCCTGCGGCCATTTCCCTCCAACAGCCACAGTCCACCAATCTGTAGGGTCAAGCTTGAAGCAGCTCGTATTGAGCATATGTCCCTCACCAGGGTGATGGGAAAGGAAATTGCATGGCCAAGTCTCTCTGCCCCTGCTCCTCCGGCTCCGTCAGTCTCTTCTGTACCCCTGCTGAGTGATCGCTGCTTCCCTGGTGCGGCCTGTCAACACCTCCCACTAATCAAACGGCTGCCTGCACTTCTCCAAGGAGAGCTCAGAGGAAGTGGACAGCATTTCCCAGCAGCTCCACAAAGGTGTCCAGAGCTTCCGCTGGGAGAGAGCGAATGAGCTGTGGGGTCCCTACAACGAAGAAGCTGATGACACATGTTGTGCTAACACATACTGCGCAGCATCTGCTTTAGCCCTGGAGGTAGCCTACAAGTAGATTAGAGAATTTCTGTCAAAAGTAGTCTTTGAAATTTGGGTCTACTTCCAAGCAATAAGCTTCCTCATCAATTATTTTTCTTTAATATAAGAAAATGTCTTTATTGCTTAAAAACATTACAAGTTCTTCATGTGTTACTTAGTTTTTAGTACCTTATCAGTTTAAAAATATCAGTTCAAACGATGTTAAGAGCATATATATATATAGCTGTTACAGTTTGAATGAAGTTTCCCCTGACTGGCCACTTCATTAGGTACAGGTAATACTGGGTTGGACTCCTTTTTGTCTTCATGACTTCCTTAATTCTTAATTCCTTAGAGATGTTCTTCCATATTGACATGATAGCATCATGAGACTCAACGTTTTTCCAATCTTCTGTCCGATTTTGACAAGCTCATATGAATTGTACCCTCAGTTTCCTGTTCTCACTGACAGGAGCAACACCGGTGTGGTCATCTGCTACTGTAGTAAATCTGCTTCAAGGTTTGACGTGTTATGCGTTCAGAGATGCTTTTTGGCATACCTGGGTTGTAACGAGATGTTATTTGAGTTATTTGCCTTTCTACATTATCTGCTTGAACCAGTCTGGCCATTCTCCTCTGCCCTCTGGCATCAACAATGCATTTTTGCTCGGAGAACTGCCGTTCACTGGATATTTTCTCTTTTTAAGACTGTTCTCTGTAAACCCTAGAGATGGCTGTGTGTGAAAATCCCAGTAGATCAGCAGTTTCAGGAATACTCAAACTAACCGGTCTGACGGCAAATCACTTAAATCACCTTTCTTCTCAATTCCGATGCTCAGTTTGAACCTCGGCAGGTCTCCTTGACCATGTCTACATGCTTAAATGTATTAAGTTGCTGACATCTGATTAGCTGATTAGATATTTGCGTTAACAAGCAGTTGATATCTAAGGAAGTGGCCAGTGAGTGTGTTTATGATGTCCTGTGATGGATTGGATCCCAATTTACTCAAGCTCAGTGTTCCCTTGGGTCCATCACCAAGATAGCCCTGATCAGTATAAAGCATATAAAAGAATAAATTAATCAAGTAATATGGTGTATATGTAACAAGGTAGACTCGGAAGAGGTTTTAGAATTCATGTGCAGCGGTTAATTAATTAAATTTAAAATCACATAAGCCAAGAGGAAGTCTACTGATCAATATCATAAAGCCATAGACAAATCCAGAATCCAGGGAGTCATAATATGTGCTGGAGAAAGCAAGTTTAAAACCCAGGTAAAGCTGAAAAAGACCTTCCAGCCTTAGCACTTACTGAATACAGAGCCAAAGCTTTGTGTGCTGTTTGTGTGTGGGGGTGTGAAGTGAATAAACAGACCTATGCCTTATTCTAAAAAAATAATATGGCACTGAGTATGCCAGGTGGATTGTATTTTCCTGCACACAAGTTGGAATAAAAACAAAACTCCTTTATTGCTGTTTTCTTTATAATAAATCAATCCAAAATATCACTCGCAAACAAAATCAAAACATTCCACCTTACTTAAACCCATATATATATATACCTCTTATATACACAACTTATATACAGCATATGGTTTAAAAAAACTGACCTTTAAGTCTGATCTTAGAGCTACTGTAGGCTTCCTTAGATCTAGGAATCGGACGTGCGTAATGTCATGGCACACAGTGGTGTCTCGTTTTTGACGCTGTAAAATTGTGATTTTGCCTTCCCTCAGTGAAATAATGAATCATGTATCAGGTGTTTGAACTCAGAATTGGAGATGGTTGCAGACAGGAGAGAGGGAGAAGGAGAGAAAGATATGCTTTTACTATGACATGAGTAAAGTTGAGTACTTTTGTACTTTTACACAAGTATAAATATAAATAGAGGACTTCTACTTCTACTTGAGTAATATTTTACCTAAAATAGCTCTACTTTTACTCAATTACGGTAATTGTGTACATTGTCCACCATTGGATTAATCACAGATTAGGTCTGGTTGGAGATGGGAGTATGCTGTTCCAGTGCCAGAATGTAGTCATGAAGTGAGATCTGACCGTAACAGCCTCACTCTTGGCTTAGCATGGGATTTGGGATAGTGACCACATGACTGAGGTCAATGAGGTAGAATCACTCTCGCAAAGGATTTCTGCAACCATCAGTATGAGCTGAAATATTTAACCTCATTCCAGACATTAAGAGGAGACTGTTTTGATCAGGAATTTCCTTTGTTGGAAGTACTGTATATCTCCCAAGGAGAAGCTGGGAGACGTTTCCAGGGGCAGATACATGTATAGCTGAGCCTTCCTGCTTCCATGATCCTGAATAATATTGGTTTGGAAGATGGTGATTGTTTCCTGATCACAAATTTGAATGGCAACAGCTAGAGCTCAAGAGCGACATGCTGTCTAAGAAGGAAGCATAATAGTGATGCTATCCAGTTACTGATGTCCGGTGCCAAAATGAGGCTCGAGCACAGCCTTGGCTCATCCGGATGTACAGTAGTGTGAAAGAGGAGACTCATCCAGAGAGAGCCTGGTGGAATATTGGGGAATAATTAGCGAGCATCAAACAACATCCTTCTTTTCCTAAACCAATCAGTGTTGGACTTTTATTAGATTATTAGATTAGATTATTACTTGTCATGCTTATAAGCTCAGAATCAGACATGAGCTATGAAGTTTAGAGATTCCATCATTTACACACCAAAGCATCACCATGGCAGTTTTTTTATGCATAAAGTGGCATAAATCCACCAAGGTAATATTTTTTTCGTCAACCATGCACTTGCTCCTGGAAGTGCGTTGCATGTTCTAACTGCACCTCTGCATCTTTACATGCTTCCCGATTTAGACTACAGCCGACCGTATCTAATGGGACTTTTCTCTTTCCTTTTATCAGAACCTCGGCAGTGACTCAAATTTCTAAAAATATCCTCAATCGTTATTAATTTTGTCATGTCAGAACATGAGCCCTTGGCACGAAACGAAATAACTCATTTCTAAAATTACCCCGTGATGAAATGTCTCATTATTAAAACGGATGAGTGTTCCGCGCGATGCCATAATCTTCACTTCAAAAGCAGATCTTCGCAGGACCCGGTACCAGAAGAGGCGAAGAGAGTTCTCTAATCGGAATATTATAGTAATTAAGCCACACGTCCCGTAGGACGCTCACTAAACAGTGCTTCATTAAACAAGCAACCTGGGCTCTGACGTGTCAGATCAATGCACAGATGCACATCATCTTTTTCCTTATGATTACTCATAATGGATATAAGAGCTGCAGGGGGACCTGTAGTACGGCTTAAATGCACCGTCAGTTAATTATTCGTGGTATAACAGCCTCATAGATGGCTCAAAACTACTTGTTAATAGCTGTGGAGGCTGCGGTGTGAAATGAGAATGTTGATTCAGTGAAGCACCTCCGCTGGGTTAATTACCACTCTTGCTTTATTCATTTCATCTCAGACAACAGGCCACTTTATAAATACTGTAAATGGCTTCCGCAAATAGCGACATAGCGATTTTAGGGCTTCACTCGCAATCTTTGAGTGACTGGATAATTCAAGATGATAGATGAACTCGGATCCATCGGCACAACCTATTAAAGAGGCCTAGCACTCTTGAACTCGCATTCATCATCAATCAAACCTCTGTAAAGCAGCATGTGTACACAGACAATTATACACCAGAATAATCCCGGTGTGGAAATAATGGTAAACGAATTGCATTTCATACTCCTGTTTGTTTCTTTAATGCCCTTGAATGAAAAATCATAAGCCGTGAATCACAAATGCCATCTCCTAATCAAAAATCCTGTCTTGTTAATCAGGCCTGACGATCAGGCATAAAAGACTCATTTCGCCGCGGGAGCAGAAGAAGGCAACTTGGGGATAGGAGGCGTCTTTGAGGCCTGCTAAAGCTCCATAGGGGATATTGAGCGTTTGAGATGGAGAAACGCGAGATTCAAAAGCCGGGAGGGGGAAAAAAGTTAATTACTCAGGTAAGCCTGGGGGTAAGCGCAAAACACCCGTGGCCGCGGGAGCAGCAGGCGGCGGATGACCCCGAGCTACCACGGCACTGCTTACCAAGTCAGAAAATTTGATTGCCTTATTTCACCACAAATGTTCTTATTTTGCTCTGGGACATGGAGTCACGCAGAACATATTATAATAAAAAGCACAGCTATCGTACCTTATGTGCAGGAGACATGTGATGGGAATAGCAGTAAAACTGCAGTTATAAGGGAATAAAAGACAAATCAATCAGTATGTTCAATTTAATTTGATTTGTGTAGTGCTTTCAACAATGGACACTGTCGCAAAGCAGCTATACAGAATCAAAAGAAAATGACAGAAATGTTTATGAAATGTGAGAGCATGTGTATGAATCAAAATAATCAGATTGTCCCTGATGAGCAAGCCGAGGGCGACGGTGGCAAGGAAAAACTCCCTGAGATATCATTAGGACGAAACCTTGAGAGGAACCAGACTCAACAGGGAACCCATCCTCATCTGGGTGATAACGGATAGCAGGGATTGATCCGCAGTATAACAGGAGATGTGGAGAAGTTCATATGGAGTCCAGTTCCAGTATAATGTATTTAATGTGTGTGTGTGTGTGTGTGTGTGTGAGTGTGTGTATAGAGTAGCGTGTGTAATGTGTCCAGTGTCAAGTCAAGTAGGCTTTTATTGTCATTCCAACCATATACAGTTCCAGGACCGAGGTGCTACATACATGCAACAACATCAATTAACAACACAACTCTACCGGAACCAGCTCGCTAACTAAGAGACCTAATTAGCTGACTAGCACAGATATGACAGATTTATGTTTTTTATTTTTTAAGTTAACCTAAAACTATACAAAAAAAGAGACAACAATAGACATCAGACAACAAAGTGCACGTGCAAATGTGCAAACAAAGAGCTACAGAGTGAAAGACACAACAACGTAACACATTTCAGTACTTTTTGTAGTAATGAGGTATGTTGGGAGGAGAAACAGTAAACATTTGACATTCCTGAGTAGCAGCAATGATTTAAAAATACTTTGTGCACAAAACAGCAAGAAAATAAATATTGCAATATAGTGCAAAAAGAGAAGATCAGGTCGGTCGGTATGAAGAAATTGTGAGATGGTTGTAGATCAGAGTTTTTGTGCATGTGTGTGTTTATCAGTCCTGATGTTATTTAGATTGTATGAGTGATTTGCGTGTGTGTCTGTGTGTGTGTTTTTATCGTCCAGTCCCTTTGCATTGAGGAGACAGATGGCTTGTGGGTAAAAACTGTTACATAGTCTGGATGTGAGGCCCGAATGCTTCGGTACCTTTTTCCAGATGGCAGGAGGGTGAAGAGTGAGTGTGAGGGGTGTGTCCGATTAGCCACAATGCTGGTGGCTTTGCGGATGCAGCGTGTGGTGTAGATGTCTGTGATAGAGGGGAGAGAGACCCCGATGATCTTCTCAGCTGTC
>JAOVVB010000008.1:16958126-16975668 GCA_028570985.1 Heterobranchus longifilis
ATTGTTGTAGAATGTAGAAAATAAATCACTAAACAAAAACAAAGAAATTTGTAAGTGACCCCAAACTTTTGAACGGTGGTGTATGTGGTCCAAAAAGTAAAGTTTTTACATGGTTTAAATGAGTCTAACACTCTGGCTCATGTATCTGCTAATCAGTTCCTTGGCTATGAATCCTGATGTACTTATACAAAACCGTGTGGCTGTTGAATGTCTATGCAATATGTCACATGACCAGTATGCACATGACCTGATTCCCAATTTATCTTAAGCGATCACCACCCCTGAATTCAAATCTGCCCCAAAGGTTTGTAGAGACAACAAGTTGTTTTGGCATCAGGTCAAAAAGGTGCATGTGTGTGAAGTCCACTTGCATTCCAGCGGTGATATGCCATGGTACTGCAGCGTTCTTGGGGTGACGTGTGACCTCCAGGTAGTGTCTCCTGGCCAGAGCGGACACGTTAATGACCATCTGCTCAGTAAGACCCAGTCAACATCTCCTTAATGAAGACGAATGGAAGGACCAGGAGGCGTCCAGCAGGGGGCTAATGACGCACCCTCAGCTGCTAACCTAACTTGGCAATAAGGAACAAAAACAACAAGGCATAAACATTAAAAAAAATAGTCGAAGGATTAACACAGAGTAGGTGAGCACTTTAGGGTAATCAGAAAGGGCTAAAGAAGAAATAAAAAACGCATGGCATAACAAACACATGGAGTAAACCTAAATACTTGAAAGGCGGGAATCGTTCACGACACTTCCTGAGCGTGACCAGGTATTTTCCCGGCCTTGTTGTGGAATTAAGGACATGATTGAAGGAAAGGCTTGAGGTCAAGAAATTCTGTATTGCAGAACTACATGGTTTCAGCTGATGGATAAAGAACTAGCTGGCTAAGAATAGTGGTGGGTATTTCAAACCGGACATGTCCTCAACATGAACACAGCTGCTTTGCTTTCATGTCATTTTTAAACACTATTGATGTCGGAACACAGGAGTAGCAATTGCAAAACATTGTTACAGCTTGGTGCAAACTGATAGATTTTTTTATTATTATTATTATTATTATTTTATTTTTGAGCCCTGGTTCTCAGATTTGTATTGTTTGTGAAATACACAAAAAAGAATCAATTGATTGCGAGGGGTGTTTAAGTCAAACTGGGACTTTTATTTCTTTATAAATGTAATCCCCTACTACACTAATGCAATCATCCCTGTATTTCACTAATGCTTGGATACCATCAAAGAAGAAAGTTTTCTCCCTAATGGCGGCGCCATGAACAGACTGCCTAGTTCACATCTGAAATACTGGCCTCCCAGGAACTCCTTTAGTGGCCCAAACATATGGAAATGGCTTGGACTGGACGTTGCAAAATCTCCTGTAATGTGCAAATGGTGAATAATTCCACTCGTTGAATGTTAACAAGCACGACTGTGACCACCTCGGCTGGGATGGTTATTCACGGATGTACGGCCTTCTCTAAAATCTTTGCTCCACTGAAATGTTTTGCGTGATCATCACAAGTCCTGGTTTGACTTGAACGACCTGAATTTTGAATTTTCTCAGAGTTAGGCCTAGAGGCAAATGTGAGGTTTTTAGTTAACAGCAGAGAACTATTACATATTGCTGATCTGAAATCTCAGTTCAGGATGCAGTAGCAACACTAACAATGTGATTTGCGACACGTTTAACTAGAAATTAAAGAAATAAAATAGAGAGAGAGAAAAGGGATATCACCCGATTTTTTTCCGTATCAATATTTTTGATAACCCCCCACCACACACACACACACACACACACACAGACACACGTGCACACACACACACACACTATCACACACACACTATCATACACACAAACACAGATTTCCTATCTGTCCCATTTAAAATATCTGTCGACTTTATTGCATTTTATGAAAGCTGCACTGATATGTCTTCCCGAGCTTTATGAGAAGTGTCAGTGCTGACACAGGATGTTTCTCGGATTTCACCCTTATCGTTTCCCGCCACAAAAAGTCACAACCAAAAAGTGACAGTGATCTAACCGTGGCATATAGAAGACTAGCTAAGTTTTATGATATCTCTATGTTTTTTTTCTTTTCTTGTTTATGTTTGATCTAAAATGAATCTCTATTCATTTTGTTTCTGTCTGAGACTCTGACGTGATCGCAGCAGGTTACTGTGCTATTTTCCCATCACTCACGTGTTGCTGCAAATCCTTACGTGTCAATAAAGTCAGCGAGAGATGGAACCGTAATCGCTGGTCCATTGAATGAGCTTTAGAACATAAAAATGGAGGAATTACTTTTAAACTTCAGGGCAAAACCTTGAGCGTTCACAGAATGAAAAGCGACGCCAGGGAGGCAGCACTTGTCCATCGGTGTCATACACTCGGTCAGATAAACAAAAATAATACATTAGGTAGCAAGTATGAGGGGATAGATATACGCCTTCATCAGTATGTCTGTTCACTGTGTCCAAAAACTGGCTGTTGCTGTCAGAATATATATATATATTTCTTAAAGGAAATCCTTTACCCTGAAGAGATGCTAACAGGAAAGTTTGCAGAATGCAAACTGGATCGTATTACTTCTATCTTTATTATCAAGCTTGGATTTTTCTTGCAGACTGACAAAAAAGGAAAAGGCGGAGAAAGTTCCTCGTTTCTGTCTTGATGAGAATCTCTGAACAGAGCTGCTGCTGCTCATTACCTTGACATTCACACAGCGGGTGACATTAGCCATGGTAGAGAGAATTAAGCTCTCTGAACCTTTAAAAAGCGGGGGTTGCTCGTACTGCTAATCACTTTGAAACCTGCCGCTGTTTCTTCTTGAGAAAATGGTGCATCACAGCCACGCAGGTAATGAGGAGGAGACCTTTGGTTGCGAAAGGCCACGGCTTTAGACGGCGGTGATGGGGGACGTTTGAGAGGTCACTCCTAAAACCCACAGATAATTTCACACACAATCTCTGTGATGAATCTCGGCGACACGTGACGCTATCGGGAGCACGTTGCGGCGAGGGTTTCCAGCTCAGGTGCGATGAAAGAGAGCGAAATGAAGAAATTAATGAAACACAGAAATTGATTAGCCGCCTCGCCTCTAACGCCACATGCCCCCAAAATAGACAATTTTTATTGTAACAATTTGCATTCGATGCGGACAGCGCTCCGGACTGACAATTTGCACTTGATGTGGACTGGGAAAAGAGGTGAATAATAACAGGCTGCAATTCTTGAAGTGAACTCCGCTGTTAGACGTGCCTGCCAATCACTAGTGTTCGTTTTCATTAGCACAGAAATAGATGAATAAGATGATTGGCCACTTTCAGAAATGATACATTAGCTGTAATGACCTCTTGCTGTCTTCGCCTTCGCTGTCTGTCACCCTAACACAATCAGAGCACCGTCATCCCCTGCTGGGGCATACGTGGAGCTCGGGATTAGACGCTTCAAAAAGCGATCCCAGACATCCGTCCACAATCGGGCTGGTTTCTGTACTTATACTGCACTCTGCTGGACAAGGCCTTCAGCGTCATCCTTCATATCTGAAGCCATGAAGACGTTAGCCCTTCAAATGGAAGGAGACGAGACATTTCATGATCTTGAAGTTAAAAAAAAAAAAAAACAGGCTTCTGTTTTCCTACAGCAAAGATTAAATCCATGTTTAGCAAAATTACAGAGAAAGCCTGGAAAACACGATTCAGCCCAGTGTAATCATAACTTCAGAGTAAAATCTGACAGCAACATGGCATCGCCTAAGAAAAGCAACCATGAATCACTACACACATAATAAACATTCAGCCTGGCAATTTCCACTAGAGGTCACCGTTTATTTCCAACCCATATCATCTTCAACAACATCATTATCATCATCATCATCAACTCTACAAGGCTTCAGAATTCCAGCACGCACATAACACGACTTTCTCCTGCAATCACGCTCGTCGAACGTCCTTCATATCAGTTACGTTGCCATGACAAGCCTGCGTTTGAGATGCCGGATTTATTTATTTTTTTTCTCTCCTCAAGATTTTTCACAGCCTTCGTTCGTGAACAAGTCCTCCCAAATCACCCTAGAATAAACAATGAAGTTGCCATGACAACAAGGAGCAGCACTCACTGTGCAAACATGCAGAAAGGCAACAGCAGCAGAAAGAATAGGACCATTAAACAGGCATCACTTATGTTTCGCACATCAGTTATGCTTGGGGGAAAAAAATAACTTAAACAAAGCATGCTCAGAACATTCTGGATGCAGTACGGTGGAAGAATATGTGACAGGTTATGAAATATATTGTGAACTTTGCTGTTATGTTAACCATTAAACACTGATGTGCAATGGTCTCTCATTCAGTCAGACTTGAAATGTTTACCAGAAGCATTAACTACAGTGTTGAATCACCACCCACAATGTTTATCTACAGTATATACTGGAGATCTATACTTATATACTGTATGACTAAGTGTTGACTAAGTGTATACTGTATGACTGAGTGTTAATTCAACTGTCTTCAAATGTATCAGGCTGTCAAACATTTACTCAATCCTTCATTCATCTTCAGTAACCTTTTCATCCTAGTCAGGGGATCTCCCAGAGTCACTATTTCAAGGAAAAATGCTTCCATTTATTTATATACACACACGCACACACACATTATGGTGGCATAGTGGTTAGCACTATGCCCTGACACCTCCAGGGTCGAGGGTTTAAGTCCCACCTTCAGGTCTGTGCGCAGGTTCTCCCTGTGCTTGGTGGGTTTAATCCTGGTATTCCGGTTTCCTCCTACAGTCCAAAGTCATACTGTTTAAACTAAATGGCATTTCCAAATTGCCCGAAGAGTGTGAGTGAGTGTGTGAATGTGTGCATCCTTGTGTGTGTGGCCTGTGATGGATTGCCACTCTGCCCAGGGTGTACCCGGCTTAGTGCCCTGAGTCACCCAGTATAGGCGCCAGGCTACCCGCAACCCTGTACAAGATAATCAGTATCTCAGCTATAACATTAAATCCACTTGCACATTGTTTATGTCCCCCCTATGTGCTGCCAGAAAGACCTCTGAAGGTGTGCTGTGGTACTGTATCTGGCACTAACACATTAGTAGCAGATCCTTTAGGTCCTGAAAGTTGCTATGTACTGTAGATTGTGCTTGTGTGACCAGCACATCCCACAGATGCTTAATTGGATTGAGGCCAAGTCAACACCTTGGGTACTTGTCATCTTTGTCATTATCTTTTTGAATGAGGCTACTTGCATCAGTGTCATGAAAGGGTGTACTTGGTCAGCAACAATGGTTTGCTGGTTTAGGTAGGTGATATGTGTCAAAGTTAAATCCACATAAATGGCAGAACATTATCCAGAGCATCACACTTCCGCTACTTCTGCCATCACTTCACCAGGTAGGCAACACACACACACAAACACACATGGTTGTCCATTTGATTTAAAAGAAAATGTTTTTCATCAAATCAGACCACCTTCTTTCACTGCTCCATGGTCCAATGGTCCAGATGTAGGCACTTTGAGCGTTCTCCATGGACCATCATAGGCACCGATGACCCTTTGACTGGTTCACCATTTGTCTTTCCTTTTGTTTGATGTTATCCACTGCATATCAGGAAAGACCAACAAGACCTACTGTTTCGAAACAAACAATTTGGCCATTATCGAAGTCGCTGAGCTCCTTACACTTGCCCATTTTACCTGCTTTCAACAACTTTGAGAGCTGCTAACATGCTCCTTAGTATATCCCGCCCCCTGTCAGGTGCCAGTGGAACAAGTTAATCAATGTTATTCACTTCACCTCAGTGGTTATACTCCAATGGTATATAGGTAAGATGTTGATGTTACTTTGATACATACAGTACCAGCTAATTAACTACACCAAGTACACCATTTTGTGGCAAATGTATTCCCTAAAACCAGTGGCCTCTTTCAGCATGATAATACACTTTGCCATGCTGCAGAAATTGTTCAGGAACAGACTGAGTGAGGAACATGACAAGGAGTTCAAGGTGTTGCCTTGGCCTACAAATTCGTCAAATCACAATCTGAGTATCTGTGGGATGTGCTGAACAAAGACGTCTGACCCTTGGAAGCCCAAGCTAGCAACTTCCTGGACTTACAGGATCATCTGCCAGATAACACACCTTTCAGAGGGCTTCTGGAGTCCAGGCATTGAGGAGTCAGAGGTGTTTTGGCAGCACAAAGTCGATCTACACAATATTAGTCAGGTTGTTTTAATGTTATGGCTTTGATATATACTTATGTAATAATATATAATGCAAAAAATAATAAATTAAGACATAATATAATAAAATTAATGTTTTAAATCAGGAAAATTTCATATACTGTATAATATACTGTATAACTGGATATTATTTCAAGGGACTTGGGACACAAGGCAGGTGCCAGGTGCCAGTCCATTGCAGGACACACACACACACACACACACACTCACTCACTCATACACTATGGGCATTTCGGAAACACCACTTAGCCTAATCTGCATGTCTTTGGACTGTGGGAGGAAACCGGAGTACCTGGAGGAAACCCACCAAGTACGGAGCGAACAAACTCCACGCAAACAGACTGGGCTTGAACCCTTGACTGGGGAGGTGGGAGGCCACAGTGTTAACCACTACAAGAACATATACTGCCATCAATCAATCTTATAAAATAGACAGAACAACAACAACAACAAAATGACAATTGAGGCAAAAAAAAAAAAATGTAATGTCAGGTTGTAAACTGAAATGTCATAAATTTGGAAACAGTGTGGACAGTGGAACACTTTCCTTTGGGTTCACCGGTTTCTTCCTACAAACAAAAAATACAAATAAATAAATGAATTAAAATAAATAATAATAAAAATAATAACAATAATAAATAAAAAAATTAATTAGTAAATAAATGCAGGGCTAGTGAATACTTTGGCACAAGATTCAACATGACCCTGACTGTAGTTAAAGATAGATAGATAGATAGATAGATAGATAGATAGATAGATAGATAGATAGATAGATAGATAGATAGATAGATAGATAGAAAACAAAAATAATAAATTTTAACAAACAAACAGAATAAAACTCAACAACTGAGATGTGAATAAGTAAAGAAAATGCCGACCTACAAAATGAGAAGCTACACACAGGAGGTGCTCTCTTGGTTTCCAATTATAGAGTAGAATTTACTTTGCAGCCTAATTAAATGTCAAGCATGTAATGAAAATAAAGTTTCGCGGGTTAATAAAATAATAAAAAATTATTATAAAAAAAAAAAAACACACACGTGAATGTCATTGTTAATTATTGAAAGTTGTGAGAAGCAGTGGAACTAAACGTGCGTAGGGTGTGTGTAGAGCGTCCGGAGCGTCCGGAGCTCAAACACTCAACTCTTTACCCGCCCCTGGCAACGGCGCGCGCTCCCGAACACACACACACACACACATACACGAGCGCGCGCGGCTTAATGTTTCATTACGCACAACCTCATCAGAGTCAGTCATAAAACAACGCCAGAACTTTTTTTCTCTTCCTAAGTTGTGCTCGTCTCCAAAGACGCGCCAGGACGCCAGTAACCGACCGCATCATAACTACAGAGCGGAGCAGTGAAATGTGCCTGACTCATGATGTGCTCTTACGCGCTGTCAGTTCAACTCCAGACTTCCTGAAGACTTTCACAGGTGAGACTCTTTTTTTGTTTGTTTGTTTGTTTGTTTGTTTGTTTGATTGTTTTTAACCACTGAACTGTCATACAGTATGATACATGCATGTGTTTGTATTACCTTGCATATTTTACAATCTCTTGAACATTAAGGTTAACTTATACCCAAAATACCAGCTACTCATTGTGCTCTTCTTTTACCTACCCTGCTAATGTACAGGTTTGGACTGTTTGGACATGCAATTTCTAGTTTCTTAAGTTCAGTTTAAATGAAGAAATCAAGCACAGGATTCCTGAAACTCCATGAAAGTAATGAGGCACAGCGGGTGGTGTTGCTTCACAGCTTCAGTCCTGAGCTTGGGTTACTATCCATGTGAAGTTTCGCATGCCCTCCCACATGTTTCCTAGGGCTTGTCTGGTTTCTTCAATCATTGTGCGCATCATCCTCCAGGGTCTAGGTTCGATTCCTGTGCTGTGTGCATGGAGTTTATTTGTTTTCCTTGTGGTTGATGGGTTTTTTCCGTGTTCCTCTCACAGTCTAAAGACATGCAGATTAGATTTAGGCATTTGGCAGACGCCCTTATCCAGAGCAACTTACAGTACATACTTATCTCATTATACATCTGAGGCATTGAGGGTTAAGGGCCTTGCTCAAGGGCCCAACAGGGACAACTTGGTGGTCGTGGGATTTGAATCTGGGACCTTCCAAACCGTAATACATGGGTGTGTATGTGTGCAGGGGTAGCTCGGTGGTAAAGGCGTTGGCCTACTGATTGGAAGGTTTCACGTTCAAACTCCAGCATCTCCACCACAAAGTTGCCACTGTCAGGCCCTTGAGCAAGGCCCTTTACTCTCAACAGCCCAGATGTACTGTATAATGAAATTAAATAAAAATGCAAGCTGATTCTCCTGGGATAGGCTCCGAGCCCAACATGAACCTGTGCACAGGATAAGCAGCATAGAAGATGAATGAATGTGTGCATCATGCCCTGTGATAACCCAGAGTCATATCAGTGTGTTTTTCTCCCTGGCGTCCAGTGAATCTTTCCTGTGACTCGCTCCAGATCCACCTGAACAGAATAAACCACTCACTCACTCACTCATCTTCTATACCGCTTTATCCTGCATTCAGGGTCGCGAGGACCTGAAGCCTATACCAGGCTTAGGGCACGAGGCGGGGTACACCCTGGACACCCTTTGCGTATCTCTGCATATCTGTGGACTGTGGGAGGAAACCGGAGTACCGGGAGGAAACCCACCAAGCAAGGGGAGAACATGCAAACTCCATACACACAGAGACAGGAATCGAACCCGGGCCCTGGAGGTGCAAGGCGACAGTGCTAACCACTACACCACCTTGCCGCCCAAAATAAACCAGTTCCTGAAAATAAGCGAATGAATGCATGAAATCATGATTCATGATGATTTTTCCTTATGTAAATATTGCTAGCAGGCATGTACACACCAAACATATATTCATTCATTCATTCATTCATTCATTCTGGTTAGGGTCATGTTTGATCTGGATCCAATCCCAGAAAACCAAAGTGTAGACAGTCCAACTTCCGTGAAGTTTTGAAAGGAGAATCTGGAGAATCCAGATTAAGCCCAAGTGGTTATGGAGAAACAATACAGAACTCTGCACAGACAGTAACTTGAGTTTGAAAACCCTGAAGGTGTGAAGCTGAAATGCTACCTGCTGCATCTTAAAATCGCACCGGCATGTGCTACAATCACTGCTATTCTAACCATGCTGACATGTCTTTACAGCAGGTCACCTCTGGCCCTTTGCTTGACGCAGATTCGAGAAAAATGAATGAGAAATGCTGCAACCTGCTGGTCGCTCCCACGAGCATGCCAAAGTCTCTGGGTGCCATAACTGGACAGCAGGTACCTCACATCCGAGTGCATGCTGGTACTTCCCGCTCCTCCTCTCACCAGCGAGCCACAGGTCCCGGAAGTGAAATGGTCATGGCAGATGTGGAACCAGGAAGTACGATGCTTCTACCTGCTCTTAGCCTGCGCAGGCAAGTGCTGACCAATGGAAAGCATCATGGCACCTTCACCATGCCACGATCATCATGGGAGCAAGGGTCTTCACTTCCTGTGCCACCTGGCAGTTCCATTACAGCAAGATTAAATGGCACACAGATTGGCATCAAAGGTAATGAACTGAAACAGAAATGCTGCCATGAATATTCCTTTTACACATACACTTGACAAGTTTGTGAAAAAGGGGCTACCCTTACAAGTTTTTCCATCAGTGATCAAGGATATTTCTACAGGTGTGGTCACTTGAAAGTGCGGCTGATGTTCATAATTCATACAATTCATAATTCAGCAGTGTGTAGTTTAAAAGAAAATATGCAATTTTTCAGCCTTCACTGATTCCTCGCTGTTTCCACATTTCTCAGCCCAGTGATCTGGAACATAAGCCTTGATGGTCCCTGAGAAATACAGGACAGTTGAACATCCTTATCAATTTTTTTTTGAAAAGCATAACTTTGCCATTAAATATGTTCCATAATAAAGTGCAACATAAATGTATGTCTGGCCACTGGCAAGCATGGTGGCTGACGAGCTACAGTACAACATGTACCAGTATATAAGGTTTGGAATGAAAAGATGCTAAAAAGCATTGAACGCTATAGAAAAAAAAACATTGATATTTCTGCATTAATAGTTTAACTGTGGTTTAGATGTTTTCCATCTAATTTCGGATCTTGAATTCCCAAAACGAGCACACTTTTAAGTTACATACTTGAGTTTATATTTGACTTCACCTTAATCTTAGCACATTGCCCAGCTTCTTCTGCTCAAAATACTACGTGTCAAAGCTAACCAAGCAGAATTGCCTTCTCTGTTTCTTTCTCAAGCAAAAGAAAGAAGGAAAATTGGTTATTGATTAACAGATCCGAAAGTGTTTGCAGGTTTGGGAATCTCATGTGTATTTGTGTTTCTTTTTAAACTCAAAAAGACATTTTGCCATGTAGAATTTTTTGCCAGTAACATTTATTTTAATTGGAAATAAATAAAACATGATTAGCGTTGTCCTTTTAGACTTCCTATAGGTGATTACCTTCTTTAAAGCGTGGGGGGAGGGGGGGGGGCATGTTGGGGGTGAATGCCTTATCCATTACTTTTGTAATGAAGATGCTTATTAAAAGCTGATGGTTGCATTTTATTTTAGGTGCATTAGGTTTATCATTAACTTCAATAGAACCACTAGGTTGTTTTTAATCATTAATCTCTGGGAAGACAAAAAAAAGTATAACAAAAATTAATATTGTGTGCAATAAATACAACTCCTCTGTTGCTTTCAGGTTCCCACTCATTGGGGGCCAGTAGGAACCTGTTGAGCGAGTATGGCAGATCAAACCTGCAAGTGACAAGCAGTGCTATGGTTGTACAGAGTGTGAGTCCAGCATCCACTATCCAAACCTGTGCTTCGCACTGCCCTGCTCCTTCTCTGGGCCTTTTTGTGCCCTTCACAGATGCCAGGTAAACTAGTTTAAATAGTAAAGGGATGTCAAAAGGACTAGCAAAAATTCATATTTTATTTGTTAAACCATATTCAGGTTATGAACGGAAGATCACTCATCGATGTAACTGAGGAACAGAGATTAAACTTGTGTTAATATGCTGGTACAGGTCTGTGTTGTCCAGAGAGTCCTTGGCTTCCACCACCCTCAGCATCGCAGAGAGCCAGTCAATAAGAAGCAGCAAGTTGGACTGGCCTTATGGCTACCGTGTGCTGCCACCCCTAGGTCAGCAGAGCAGCTTTAGCCAGACAGCTGAAGGTCCAGAACTTATGAGCCTCCCACCAGGTACTGCCATGTCTGGAGCCACCAGTGGCTCCAATCCAACTTCACTTCCTGCTTACCTGTTTAAGGACGACATCAACAGCCCCCGCCAATCCAGCCGTTCCAAAAAAAGAGCCCTATCCATCTCTCCTTTGTCAGATGGACTTGGCATTGACTTAAACTCCATTATTCGAACATCACCAACCTCTTTGGTGGCATACATAATCGGTTCCCAAAGTTCTCCGTTATCACAGCCAGCTCCATCACCACTGCAGTCTGACGTATGTGGGCATCTTTTGGGAGTTCGCGGAAGCTGTATCCCCAATCCAAGCTTTGTTTATCCAGGTCCCAAAGCCAGTTCCACTCTTGGTCAGACCTTAACAAGAAATCACCATTCTGAAAAAGTGAGTCTCTGCATGCAGAGATTAGAAGAACATGGTGCTAGTGATGGCCAAATAGGAGGAACTAATCTAGTAGTGGAGCACCAGCTTTTACCAAGACAGGAAATCCTGATAAACAACACTGCAGCAGGAAATAATGTTCCTCATTACAGTGTTGAAAGCAGTACACACCTTCAGTTTGAAATTTCAGCTATTGTTAGGTCCACAAGCCCACCTAGGGGACCTCCACCACCCTATCACTCCCACCATGTACACCAACTACCAGGTGGCCAGCTGGGATGTGCTCAGAATCCTGAATGTGCTCAGAGCCCATCTATGCCTTCTATAGACAAACCTGGTGTTCTGCCTCTGACTTTATGCCCAATGTTAGAGGAAGAAGAAGGAGAACTTGATGATTTTAATGGTGGACACTGCTGCCGTTGGCTGGATTGTAGTGCCACATACGGTCACCAAGAGGAGCTGGTCAAGCACATCGAGAAACTACATATTGATCAGCGCAAAGGAGAGGACTTTATCTGCTTCTGGGCAGGGTGTCCACGCAGACACAAGCCTTTCAATGCTCGTTACAAACTCCTTATCCACATGCGGGTACATTCGGGGGAGAAACCTAACAGATGTACGGTATGCAGTGTTAATAGAGTATTAGCGGAATACTTGTTTAATTCTCCTTTTCCTATTATTCACATTAGCATACATCAAGCCACAGATCCTAAAGATATCATGTGCAAATTTACTTTTAATGTCTCTGACTCATGTCTCTTGGAAAGGAGTTTAGAAATCTGACTTAAAGGGTTTTTTTAGAGTTCTATTTTAACAAGGCTGCCAAAGCATCTCAAGGGGCTTTTATTTTAAATGAAAGTCTGCCACTCTACATCATTTAAGATGGCAGTTTAAAGTCCATTGTACACTTTGAAGTGTTGTCAGTGCTGAGCTCAGAAAGGATGATGCTTCAAATGTGAAGGTATTTTCCTCATGTAATTCTGGCCGTCAGCTTATTAAGAGCCTCTGATAACTGACAAGAGAGTTTTGGCAATTATGTCATTATCAAAAAAAAAAAAAAAAAGCACAAAGGGCCTCCATTTAAGTGCTGGCAGAAAAATGGTCTGCTTCCTGCTAGCAACTTCTCTCAGCTGGATAAGCCGTCAGCAGTCAAGGGTCTTCCAAAGGGCGTGACACAGCCTGAGATGGACTGTTAGGTACAGTGCTAGTGTGAGGTTATGTCTATGACCGTACTTACTTGCACACTTTTAGTAAAAGCCTTGCCAAGACCCTGGAGATTGACCCTGTAGCTGAGTCCCTGCTGTGACTGTCCACAGGGTCAGGTTAGGAAAGTGGCAATCTACAGCCGTCCCTTTTTTCGTCTGATCTTGGCAATCATTAATGGTGCACATACCTATGGTCGACCTTTCACTCCAAACACTTACTCATTACTTAAAACTGTTCCTGTTGCCATGGAGCCTGGACCAGTTGAATGGTTTTGTCGGGCACGTAATTATAGACCGAAGAGGTAAAAAAATACATGGTCACAGCCAGTCCTTTCGGAAAATCTCAGCAAGATTTCATATCTGCCAACCTTGAAAACTTTTAGAAAGCTACTGCAACATGAGTACATTTATGTAAGAAAAACAGTAAGTAATAAGGCAACAGGTTAAATATGATATTACTAACAACAGTCATGTCACTTGGCCTTAAAAGCGTTTCAAATGGCGTTGTGGTCAGTGCACAAGAAATGAGAAAAACATTCCACATACTGTATCAAGAAATAAAATTGGTTGGCAACCTAATGGGCATTTTGGTAAAGTTGAGTTATGTATTAAATATGTTTGAAAGTAATGAATACCAATGTATTTCCGAGAACACTGAACAGGAAAGCTTTTATTTCCAGTGCCATTTTGGGAGATTTACAACGAATACCATCTGTATTTTCAGTGTTTACTCTAGTGGTTTTGTTGCCAACAGGAGAATAATTATTCGATCCTCTGTAGATTTTGTAAGTTTGCCCACTTACAAAGAAATGAATGTCTATAATTTTCTGCTATAATTTTGTCTAATAGACAAAGAAATGTTTTTATTATTTTTTCATAGATTTATTGTAAAGGACGATAAAATAAAATAAAAAATGCAGAAAAAAACACACATTATATAAATGTTCTAAATTGAGTTGCATTTCAGAGAGGAAAATAACTATTTGATCCCCTACCAACCAACAATAATTCTGGCTCCCACAGACTGATTATGTGCTCATGTGGTACACAGATTAATTTTAAAAGGTGCTCCTAAAAACAACATGTTATACAGTATATATAAAAGCTACCTGTCTACCGAATTTCTATCTCTTATTCAAGCCTCACCACCATAGGCAAGACCAAAGAGCTGTCAAAGGACATCATGGACAAGAGAGTAGACCTACATAAGGCTGGAATGGGCTACAGGACCATCACCAAGAAGCTTGGTGAGGAGAAGACAACTGTTGGAGTGATTATTCGAAAAATGAAAAAAATTTTTTAAAAAAGCATCAACCGCCCTTGGTCTGGAGCTTTTACATCATGGGGTAAGGGTAATCATGAGAAAAGTGAGGGATCAGTCCAGAACTACATGGAAGGAGCTTGTGAATGCTCTTAAGGCAGTTGGAATCACAGTCACCAAACAAACCATTGGTAACACAATACACCGCCATGATTTGAAATCCTTCAGTGCACGAGCTCGTCTGAAGTTTGCCAATAAATAGGGAAGGTTTGGGAGAAAGTGCTGTGGTCAGATGAAACTGAAATTGAGCTCTTTGGCATCAACTCGACTCACCGCGTTTGGAGGGGGAAAAATGCTGACTATGTCCCTAAGAACACATGTTTCTTTTGGGGCTGTTTCTCTGCTAAAGGGACAGGCCAACTTTGCCACATTGAGGGACCAATGGACAGAGCCATGTATTGTAAAATCTTGGATGAGAACTTCCTGAAGATGGTTTGTGGATGGGTCTACCAGCAAGACAATGAACCAAATCCTACTGGCAAGGCAAAATAGGCGTGGCTCCAGAAGAACATTGAGGTCATAGAGTGGCCTAGCCAGTCTCCAGCCCTTAACCCTATGGAAAATTTATGGAGGATGGTGAAACTTCAATTTGCTAAGTGACAGGCACAAAACCGTAAGCATTTAGAAAAGATCTGTAAAGAATAGTGGACCAAAATCCATCCTGAGATTTGTCAAAACCTGGTAACCAGCTACAAGAAACGTCTTACATCTGTGCTTGCCAACAAGGGTTTCTCCACCAAATACTAAGTCATGTTTGCTTGGGGATCAAATACCTATTTTCTCATTGAAATGCAAATCAATTTATAACATTTATATTATGTGTTTTTTCCTGGATTTTTGGTTAATATTTTGTCTCTATCCTTTACAATAAATCTATGATAAAAAATATAGACTATTCAATTCCTTGCAAGTGGGCAAACTTAAATCAAACTACAAAATCTGCAGGGGATCAAATAATTATTTTCTCCACTGTATACTGTATAATTAGCTTCAGAAAACAACACAAACAACATCTGCAACTACCATTTAGCAGTCTTGGTTTCCCCTGTATGGTGCCTTTTAATGTCTCCATGATAAAGCTATTGCATTTAGGTGACTATAAATTAAGAGGGCATGACTATAACTACTGTGAGCTTTCTTTTGCTGTGGAGCCAGAAGTTGTCATTGCACATGGCGATATGATCATGGTTTGTCAATGTTATGCAAGCTGCTAATGATAGACTTGCGATAAAGAAAATTGCTGTGTTCAGTTTTACGTCATCAATCAGCACCGTACAGGCTCCTGCTGAAAATTGAATTGCGCAAACCAAAACATTTTCAAAGTGGTCTTAATGTAATAATAATGTTTCTTCTGTCCAGTTGAATTTTTCTTATTTTCCAACTGTTTGTAGCTGTCCCATGAGTTTTGCATCATCCTATACAGTACCAGTCAAAAGTTTTGGTGATTTATTTTCTACATTCAAGAACAATACTGGTGATTTCGAAACTATAAATGAACACATATGGCATTGGGTAATTAAGTATTTATATGTGGCATTGGGTAATTAGGTAATTAAGTAACAACAACAGTCAGTTGTTATTTTAAGACATGAAGGTCAGCTGTTCTGGAGCAGTTCTTGCAAAAACAGTATTGTCAAGTGCATTTGAAAAATCCATCAAGCACCATGATGAAACTCATGCTCTCATGAAGCTGCAGAGGAGAAGTTCATTTAGAGTCACCAGCCTCAGAAATCACCAGCTAATAAACAGCACCTTAGATTAGAGCCGTTATGAAAGATTTACAGAGCATGAATAGCAGACACATCTCAATATCAGCTGTTCATAGGAGATTATTGCATATTTTGTATACCTTCAGCATTGCAGAAAGCAAATAAAATCAGGAAAGACCATTGAATTAGAAGGTGTGTCCATACTTTTGACTGGTACCTTAATCTGAAATTTTTGATCTTTCCAGAATTTCGTTGTTGTCTGTCACGGATGAAAGGCACTAAACTGGCCTACACTGAGCATGTTTTAGGACTGGCCTTAGAGCAACAACTTTGGAACAAAGAATTTGTTCACGATGAGAGGTTTTTTTGGGGGTTTTTTTTTCGTACATGAGAATTGTACAGCACAAACGAAGCTTCAGTCAGCCGGTAGCATTACGCTCATTGATCTGCTTTCATTTTCCTTCTAATGGGCTCAGTGAAGACAATAAGTCGGAGATGCAATTCGCAGTAACTAGATTTTAAATGACTTCAGATGCGTGCGTGATACTGTAGAAGACGCCTGGAACAACTTGCACTGCCCGGCCAGAAAACATCAGACACTCTATTATCGAATTTGCCCAAATTTAGCATTGACTATAGCACATGCGATGGCCAGATTATTTGTGAAATTGATTCCTCGTGCTTCCAGAACCACTCTTTCACCATTTCTGGAACCCTGAAATAACTCACCTAATAGGATTAACTGATATCCTGATGTGATAAGTTGGTCATTCAGTGCATTCAGGTCATCAGCTAACTTTAACCATTGCTGAGCCTACACCTGAGCAACTGAAGCAACTCAAGATCATAACACTGCCTCCAGAGGCTTGTACAGTGGGCACTATGCATGATGGGTGCATCGCTTCATGTACTTTCCTTCTTACCAAGGCGCGCCCACCACTCTAGATTAGGGTCAGTCTGAACTCATTAGACGGCATGACCTAAAGTCCTGTCTTTATGCTCCCTAGTAAATTGGTGTTTTTATGCTCCCTAGTAAATTGGTGGCTTTTGTCCAATTAGTCTTACTAACAAGTGGTTTTCTTATGGCCACACAGATGTTTAGCTCCAACCTTGTTAGTTCTTGTCACATTGTGCATATGAAACTCCAAGCTGATAATTTGGCCCTTTTGAAATGGATTTTTTTTTTTTTTTGATTAGGCAGTGTACCAGTATATTTCCTTATATACAGTAACTTTATAACCTAACACAACAAACCCAGTAGTATTTTTTCAGTATTTTGGGAAGAGTGCAAATTTTAGTAAAAATAATTTCTTTCCAGGCCGCACGGTGGTGTAGTGGTTAGCACTGACGCCTTGCACCTCCAGGGTCCGGGTTGGATTCCTGGCCAGGCTCGATTCCCGTGTCCGTGTGCATGGAGTTTGCATGTTCTCCCTGTGTTTGGTGTGT
>JAOVVB010000008.1:16977399-16987435 GCA_028570985.1 Heterobranchus longifilis
TATTTATTTTTATTCTTAGATTATGTATGTCTAAGTTCTTGACAATTAAGATAAATTAAGATAAAACTTTATTAATCCGAAGGAAATTCTTGTGCCAACATCAATAAATAAAATAATTAAACATCAGTAGAAAAAAATCAATGAAAGATGAGGTGAATTAGCTGTTACTATAGAAACTCAAACTTATTATTATTATTCATGACAATTGAAAATCTAGAAACATAGCAAGAAAAAAATGTTGTTGTGAAAGTAGAAAAAGGAGTAGAGGGAGAGATGTGACCAGGCCCGCTGCTGGCAGAAAGATGGCACTGGCATGGGGATGGCACTGGCATTGTGTTGCAGCTTGTGGCCGACTGCCACCGTGTCTTGACCGACTGCAGCTTTGAGAAGACACGCTGCTGTCTTTTCAGGCCTTCATTCTCTCAGAGGAGCCAGCACGGTCCAGAGCTTTATTAAATAACCCTGAAAGCCTACTCTGAGTACACATGTTTGTTGTCGCATTTGTTCTTGGCCATAGCGGTGAGCTGAATGCTGACTGATTTAAGTCGTTTTTCTTCCACCTTGTGTTCCATTTAGGCAAGATGTGTTAGGAAATTTTGATTAAAAAATGTCAGTGCTGTTATTTCTATTCCTGATGCCATTTGAGGGATCTTCGAAAGAAATCAGAAAGAGGTTTAAGAGACTTTTTTAATATCCGTTCTTTAAATGTTTTGTTTTCTTAACATGTTATTTATTCAGTTTTGCAAATTAAACGGTTTGCAGTTATCAGCCTATTTATGAGTAGAGCTTAAGCACTCCCTTTCTTTAGTGGTGCTTTGAAAAATTACTGTGAAATAGCACGGCCTTTCCTTCCCCCGGCTCCTTCGATGACCAAGTGTTTAATCCTGGTCCAAGACACTCGGCTTCTCAAGCAAACAGTGTAACGAGAGGCTGAGCCACAATGGAAAGGCTGAACTAAAAAAAAAAATGCCAAGTTGTCGTAGTACCCACTTTACGTTCAATGCGCACACGGTGCTCAGTTATCATTTAATGTCAACAGCACAAGTGCTACTGTAATTCTGAAAATGTTGCACAATGCCATTTCTTTTCTCAAGGAAAAAAACAAAACAAAAACAATTATGAGCAACAGGATAAATGGATCATTCTTTTGAGTTCTAATACAATTCAGGGTTAATAATTAAGTACTAAAGTAATTAAGCGATTATCCAAAGCTGTTGGGATGAAAGGTGGCCAAAGCTTTTGGTCTACTTTTGGCAAAGGTTACAGAAAAATCTCACAAAAAGGTACAGGTGGATGTCAAGAGTGGCTCTGCTGTGTTGTTTTCATTTGTTCCCTTGGAGAGAAGTTTCAGTTCAAATCAGTGTAAACTTTTTCTAATTAATGGAGCATTTCCATCCTGATAGAGGTGGTACCCTCCTGTAGACTCCGCCACCTGGGTAGCTGAGTAGATCACGAGGGCTTACTTGTTGGGGTGCTGATACAGTATGAAGCGGGCTTCAGAATCTCCAACAAGGGATATTTGATATTACCATCACCAAAAACTATGGGAATTATGGGAGAATCCTTTTGAATGATGGTGTTCGTCACTCCACTAAATCTTCAGAAAATTGTAGAATTGACATCAAGAAGTATTGATGCTGGTCAGCCAACTAGTTTCCCAACATCCAAGTGTAGTTACGGTTCATTATGTTTTCATTTGTGCGACTCAAGACAAAGGCCAATGCAGCATCAAAGGTCTCTTGTCACTATCAATATATTAAATCACATAATTAATGAGGATTTGCAGAAATCTTTGCTGTGGATGTATCAGGATGTCTACACTGCCTCTTAGACGGCTGTATAGAAATCAGCTTCGCCAAATGGGATTGACGGTTTCCAATCTAATCATGGTTTAAAGCCTTTCAAATTGACTCCAAACGTCAAACTGTGGTTTCTAACCCAATTACATCAACTAAATTGTATCTATCAGGACAAGGTTATTTGTGTCCGCACCAAGGGGATTAAGGATTTAATGCCATCGTTTGAATTTTCTCATTTCACCACACTCATCACAGCCGCTCGTGCTGCAGCGTAGTCTCGCATTCCAGAGTACTTGTTTATATTTAGCTCTCATTCTTGTCTTATGAAAACAGGAAATCAAGAATATTTGACAAGAGATCAAAGTCCAAGCGAGCGACGACCGTGTAACAAATGACTGAGAAAAGAATCTCAGGCATCCTAAATGTGCCAGTGCGTATATTTAATAGCAGTAATGGTGATAGTAACAGTAAGTTCCATTGCAAATCTTAACGTGGTCATCCATCCTCAAAAGCTTTTATGCACTCTCAGCCAAGTTAATAGACATTCCAGACTTGACCACGAAGAGGACAAAGAGCAGAGGCTTCGCATACCTTAAGAGTGAGCTCACTGCAAAATAAAGCGAATACCGGTTAATACTGTAGGCTATTTATAAGGAAAGGGAAAATCGCTAATGAGTCACTTGCATTAATGATAAATAGTGGGGGTTTTTATACAGCAAACCAGCAGATCTGTGGGAAGGGGGTAATAAAGTCAGTAAAGAGAATTGCAGAAAGACAGTTAATTGATTTGAACAGTAAAATACTGACCCCTCCTGGTTGAAGCATGTGGAGACAACAGTGGTGGTTGGTCCTCAGGTGAAGTACCTGTTCTGGAGAAAAACTATCCAGTTGCATTTCAATTGATATCTATGTTCTCCTCTTGTTTTTATGGCCAGTTTGAAGGCTGTCAGAAGGCGTTCTCCCGCCTTGAGAACCTCAAAATCCACCTACGGAGCCACACAGGAGAGAAACCGTATGTGTGTCAGCACCACGGCTGTCAAAAAGCTTTCAGCAACTCCAGTGACCGCGCCAAGCACCAGCGCACACATGTCGACACGGTGAGTCTGCACTCGAAATAAAGACTTGACTACTCTAACATTTCAGGTGGTGCAGGGTCACTTGTGAATTTCAGCAACTCCTGTCTGTGTGTTCCAGAAACCTTACGCGTGTCAGATTCAAGGCTGCCAAAAACGCTACACCGATCCCAGCTCTTTGCGAAAGCACGTCAAATCACATTCCACCAAGGAGCAGCAGGCCAGGAAGAAGGTGAGCAAATGATCTAGGAGAATATCGCACGAGTGCTGCACGTGCTAATCAGACAAGTCAATCTGGACAGAATTCTTCAACACTAAGTAGATCTGTAATAAAACATGTTGGCCGTTGCCATATGATAATCTGCTTTTTCGTTCTTTCTGCATGCGTTTCTTTTAATGTGCCATCAAAAGCTTATGATCCATAACAACCATTTGCAAGGGCAGATTTCGAACTCGTGTAGGAGCTGTGCTCATTATCACAGAAAGGAAAAACAAATGGTATCACCATAGATACGGCTACTTAGGGTATGCTGCTTTTGGACTGGAAGCGAAAAACAAGAGCGATTATTTCATTTTTTTTTCTTTCTTTCTTCTGTAGCATATGTTTTCTGCGGATAATGTCAGCGGTGCGCTTGAAATAGCCTGTGTTAATTCTAGCACGGATGCCGTGCCAAATGCCAAACTGTTTATAGAGGTTTGTTGTAACCTATGCACATGTCAAACTACTCTGTGAAAATCTCAAATAGAGCTTAGGAATTCATGCGGTTTATCGTTTAAGTCTTAAAATCAATCCTATTAAGTATTAAAGTCCAGCGTAGGCAGTTGTTCCTCAGGGTCAAAATAGTGCTCACTTTGTACAAAGAAAAGCATCAGGCTTCACGCGAGCCAAACACTATCTATTCTCCAAAGCCCTTGCTACGTTACATATTTGAGCGCTTATATACCCTCGATCCTTCTATTTACTGTTTAAGGCTATAAATCAACTGTTCTCACTATTATCTGCAAAGAGCTGATATGGATTTTCATTCCAACCAAACAGGAATCTGACTGGGGTAATACACTTTTGAATATCAAGGTCAGTTAAGTAAATAAGTGAAAAAGATGTGGCTGCTACTAGAATGAAAATGTACAGCTGTACCAGCTCGGCCTGGATACTGAAGATCCTTGATGTAAAGGAAGAGCAAGCTGGGTGAATCTCAATTACTCTTGATTGTTGAAATATCTCCCATTGAAATTTCAGACACAATTTTAAAAAATTGTACGTTTTCTTCCGCAGCAGTACCGCCAGCTTTTTGTACCTAGAAAGGTACATATACTGTATATATATACAAGGTGACACAGAATAACGGAAATTTTTGAAATGCGTATTGGTAGCCATTAGCAGGTGGTAGCACTGCGGGTTAGTGACATTTAGCAAGTAAACACTCCGCCATTTTAGTAATCATGGATCAGTGGAACGGGCAACAGCGTGCATTAGCCATAAAAATGTTTTATAAAATATTGTGCTCGTTTTTTTGTGTCACCTTGTATAATGGTAAATTCCATAGGAACTGTGAAACTGAATCGAACTGTGAATCCCATTGACGGAGACACACTGGGGATGGCTCATTTAACTCAGGCCACTAATTAGTTATTTGCATTTATCATGATGCTAATAAACCACACCCCTAGCAAATTGTATTAGCATGCTGTCATGATTAGCATGTTGCTACCACAATGCTAACCTGAATAACATGTTGCTAACATGACTAGCATGATGCTAACAATATAAGCATGTTGCTAGCATGATGCTAGCGTGATTAATCCATGCAGAGGAATCAAGAAAGTAGAAGATTAAACAGCTTCTGTGTTGATGGACACACAGTTATTTTCTATACAAATATAATATAACTTATAATTTTAAAATATTTACAAATAAATAATTGTAACAAATAAGACAAAGAATATTATTGAATGGCAGTCAATAAAAATTATTCCTTGCTTAAAAAAACATAATATAAGAAGTTGATGAAGTTAATAAAGTTGTAGAACATTGAAGTAGAATATTTTTTAAGTTAAATCATTGAAGCATAAGATGTACAGGTACAGTATATGTTTTAATTGCCGTTAATTCATAGTGTTTGCCTAATCTCTTTTTTGTATATGCATATATGTTATACAGTTAATAGGCATGAGTAAAATCTAATCAGTAAGCAAACATTTTTGTGCCTGATTCAACTATTTTCTTTACGTGTCTTCTTTTCTCAGACGGAGAATCTAAGAAGCAAGCAAAGGAAACGTGGAGGTGCATTTAAAAAAATAAAAACCCAGAGACATCAATCACAAAGAGTCATTTTCAAACATATTTATGTTGTTTTTCTTGTAATAAACTAATTTCAGCAAATAAAGTTAATTAGCACACTGTAATCTTCTACCAGATCAATCATGGCCATGATGAGATTTTGTGATTATAGAGAAATTGAGGCTATACTTCAAGTGAGCCTATGCAGAGAGGAACATTACATTTCTAGTCATTTCCAAGGTTCAGTAAATACTGCAGTATAAAATCATAACAGTGATTATGTTTATATCCTTAATGTTGTGTGTTTATGAATTCTATTTGTGATTATTTGATGTTGTGCTCTGTACATTCATTTCATACACATTCTTTTTTAATAAAAAAAAATTAAATGCAAAGGAACAAAATAAGACCACAAAACTACTTTTTGTGGTAAATGGCCCTATATATTAACTTATTTAAAATGCACCCTATAAGCATTGCGAATATTAATGGTATGTTCTGGTGTTAATAGAAATTCATGCCTGTGATGTCTTTCCTTGTCTATAGTGTAACTGTTCCTGTTGAAAATTATTTTTGGACAAAAGGAATGTTTAAGCAGCATTTACAAGGAACACAATTCAGAAGAAAATGCACAATTACCATTAATTTAAATGCAAATGATGCATTAAGAGCTTAACTGAGAGTGACAATAACAATGTTACCTGCTTTAAACAGACAGGTGACCGGGAAAAAACAAAAGAAGTAAAAAGGTAATAAGAAAAAAAAAGTAATAAGGGTCAAATTATTTGAGCTGCAAATGTAAGCAGATTTCCATAGTTTGGGAAACCCTTCAACAAATTATCAAAACCTGGCAGGATAGTGCTGAACTGTCAACCTTTGTGGAAGAAATGTGCTCATAAATCATGAATGGAAATCACTTAAACAAAAGTTCAACAGTTCCATGGTAAATAAAAATAACAGGAAAAGCCATAGCTACGTTAAATAGTGAAAGTAAAAGCATATCCATACATACAATGTGATGAGACGTCACAGGATTATTACTAAACAGCTGTGTGGATGATAAAACAACTTGTTAGTGAGACTACTTAAAAAAATAATAATTTGCTTGCATTTGGCCTTTGGAGCAATAAATAAAGGTCATTGACCCTTATCCAGAAATGGCCATGTCAGGGTGAGAAGGGAAGCACATGAAGTGGTGCACCCATCATGCATAATGCCCAATGTCTAAGCCTCTAGAGATAGTGTTATGTGGCAGTAAAATCAAGTCAGCTTATGACCTAAATATACTAAATGACCATGGTATCCGATCAATAGAGTTTTTCTTCCCTGACTGAGGACTTAGTACTGAAGTAATTGTGTACTATGGTGAAGTGTTTCTGGGAACATAAGGAATCATTTTAACATATGAACTGGCCACCACATTGTGTGCTGTGAGCTAAAAGTGATTGGATGATATCTTAGTGTGTGCTTTTTTATTTACTTTTATTATTTATTTATTTATTGTTTTGTTTTTTTTTTGGGGGGGGGGGCAGAGGGGTATTAAATAACAAAACAAAAGTATCTCAATATTTATTTCCATACATTGTATGTCCTTCATATTGGTGTTAGGAAAAATGAAACAAAAAATATAGTAATCTGTCTGTATTCAAAGCTGTGTACTAAATAAATAAGTAATCAATTTTCAATAAGGGTTTTACTTTGATTTTTCCTATAATAGTTAAGTGCTACATACAGTCCTGGCCCATAGGGACAACTAGTAGGAATCAAAATCAAAATACCACTTTATGTTCCTACCAGAAACCATATCAAACTACATGTGACATGGCTTTTGATTGTGTCAGAAATTAGTGAGTTAAAGATAAGCAATTTACACAATTTGCAGTATATTGTAGCATTTTTACCGCTGAAAAGAGCTTGGAGACACAAGTGAGCTTGATTGCTACCCAATGCAAATGGCTGGGAGAAGTTTATTTATCACACAGTCGCCGTATAGCGTGGGAAACACATTCACTTCGGGAACCACACAATTCAGCCTTAAGCATGAACTAGAGCACGATTAGCATGAAGTAACACACACACTTAACACACAAACATGGCCGAAGCCACCAACCTCACTAAACTTCCCCAACAGGGTGAACACATAGAAACCCCCCCGCAAGGCATGACGGTCATCAGCCGCCTCCCCGCCTATGCCACACTGCCCCCACCCAAGCTGTGACTGTCCCCGGTCACCATGACTACCTCAATCTCTGAGGCGTGAAGGCGGTCGGCGCTGGCGTTGTGAACGCCGGAGTCCTTTTGTGGGGGATGGATGAGGGCAAACATTGTCCTGAGGCGGCCCGGCCGGAGACGTGACCAAAGCTACACGCAACTGAGCGAAAGCACGCGCATGCACACTGTCCCAGCGAAACAGCTGGTTCTTTTTCACTAGCCCGTGCAGTGGGCTTTCGATCGTGGCGAAGTCTTTCACGGACCGCCCGTAGTAAGAGGCTAAACCGAGGAAGGTCCGTAGCTGCGACACGTTTACCGGTTCGGGCCAATTCTTTGCCGCAGCAATTTTGGCTGGATCAGTAGCAATCTCTTTAGCACTAATTACGTGACCCAGAAAAGCGGTCTCTTGCCGCAACAGCTGGCACTTTTTGGGATTAAGCCGCAAATTCTCCCGCCGGATAGCCAGAAAGACTTCCCTTAAGTTAGCTAGTGTGCCCTCAAACTCTTTCCTGTGCACCAGTAAATCGTCCAGGTAGACTACGCAACGGTTGCGAGGGATATCTGCAAGTACTTTCTCCATCAACCGTTCAAAAGTGGCTGGAGCATTACATAGGCCGAAAGGCATACACTGAAATTGCCATAGCCCTTGCCCGATCGAGAACACGGTTTTAGGTCGTGCTTCCGGGGCTTACCGCCGGTAATCTACACAGAACCGCCACGAATCGGCTTTTTTTTCACTAGCACGACCGGTGAAGACCATGGTCCGGACGCCGGCTCAATGACGCCTGATAGCTGATAGCTCATTTAGCTAACGGAAGGCGTCTCACACGTAGCCGAATAGGTCTGCACCAGGTTAGTATGGGTGCACTCGCTCTCATCTACCGCGAAGATATCTGCAAATTCGTGGAGGAACAGTTTCAAAGTCTCGGTCTGTGTTTGGCTCAACCCAGCGCTACTACGCAGCAAAAGCTCGCCCAGTATACTCGCTCGGTCTGCGACCGGATGTTTACATGGCACGACCACCGGAAGTTCCGCCCCCCGGGTGTGTGCTGCTAAAATGTCCGGCTGTTGTTTACGTATTAGCAACCTGGCTAACCCGAAGTTACCACACAGAGTTCCGTCATTTAAGTCTACCACCGCACCCCATTTTTCTAAAATGTCCAACCCCAAAATGCAGTCATCCTCAATATTTCCCACAAAGAATTCATGTGAATGAATCCGCTCGCCTAGTTTTACTTGAACCGTGCGACAAGCCCGTAACTTCACGTAGCTCCCAGAAACGGTGCGAATATTGAAGGCTGGATGAAGGCCAGAACACAGTTCACATAAATTCCAGCGCGATTTCCTAAACGTCCCGACCGGAAGTTGAATCCACTAGTTGGGGGAACAAAGACGGTTGCTGGAGGCAGCCTCCCCTCAGCGCCCCCCGAAGCTAGTTTAACGGCTGCTGGGGTACGCTGTCCTCAGGCTTGATAACGTTGCAACGGTAGTCCTGAGGTCCCGGGCCTCTGCGTTGCCGCGAAGCTGCGGGAGGTCGCTCGGCTCTTTCGCCGTGATGTTCCGCCATGATGAGTTCAGCGTTCTCCGCCTCGCGTAGCGCCTCGGTAAGGGAAGTTGGTGCCGCTAACCTGATGTGCTCATGGATCCGCGGCGGTCGGAGTCCTCAGAGAAATGCGCGACGAGCTAGCTCTTCCTGCTTATCGTGCTCGAATTCTGGATAGCCCCGGCTCGCGGACCATAAGCTCCTTGCACGCTGCCTTTTTACGGTCCCCCGTGCCAAACTGGAGGTGGAGCGACTCTCGTAGCTTTGACCAGTCCTTCCACTCACCGGCCCTAAGGTCTTCCAGTGCCCGCAGCGCTTCGCCTTCTAGCGAGAGTGCTACTCTGACCGCGGTTTCTGCCGGGGACCAGCCCGCGAAGTCGGCGGCTAGGTCTACCTGCGCGAAGAATGCGTAGGGTTCGACGGCGCCGTTGTAGTAGGGAAGGCGCAGTTGCAGCTCGCCTCGCCGGCTGACGGCGCACGGAGCTGTAGCTTGCTCTGGCGCTGGAACTCTCGATGAGTCCGTTCCAGGATCCACTTCCGTCTCGAGATCCAGTGGCGGAATCTTCATTTCGCCGCTCCGCTTCGGTCCCCCTGGTTTGCTCGCGCTAGCCTCGTCACGAAGATGCTCTTTCTCCTTTCGTAGTTGCTGTGCCACTCGGCGGCCTACTTGGATCTTCCGTAGGTCCTCGATAGTGCGCTCAAACTCGTTAATCTTCATCACACTTCTGACACCAATGTAGCGTTTTACCACTGGAAGGATCTTGGAGAACGAGTGAGCTTGATTGCTGCCCAATGCACTGGCTGGGAAAACTTTATTTCACACAGTCACTAATACAGCATGGGAAACACATTCACTCGAGAACCACACCCACGTAATTCAGCCGAAGCATGAACTGGAGCACAGTTAAAGCATCATGGGCAAAATTCACATTGTTGAAGGGAACTTGTGTTCGTAAGCAAATGAAAATCAAGTCGGCAGATCTTTAGGGAACAAAACTTATGGCATCTGCTAGAAATCTAAACTAAATGAATTGTAAGCCTTTGAATGGTGATAAAAATACTTGCAAAACATCAGCATACATTGGAGGGAACTTCTGAGGTGGTCAGTGATTGATGGCACGGTCGTTCG
>JAOVVB010000008.1:17014782-17028560 GCA_028570985.1 Heterobranchus longifilis
GAAATAACCATTTATTAAAAATGTTACAAAAAACCACATGCTTTCAAAGGGTGTCCTAATTTTTTCACATGACTGTAACTCCTACTCGCAGACGCATCTCGAGCCATCCCCGAGTTTGTAGAGCTCGATCTTGGAGAGAATTCGGTGGACGGTGTTAGCGTTGAGGACGTCAAAGCTCTTCAGATACTATACAGAGAACACTGCGAGGTATTTTTCATTTTCTAGTATCACAATATTTTTACTTGACATTGCCGTTTCCATGCACGTGCCTGTAAAATTTTATTTCCTTCAACAATTTAGATTTAGCTTCTAAATGCTGCTTTATATTCTTTTGGGTGACAGGCCATCTTGGACGTGGTGGTAAACCTCCAGTTTAGCTTAATAGAGAAGCTGTGGCAGACGTTCTGGCGTTATTGCCCTTCCAACTCGATAGAGGGCATCACCATGACGGAAAACAGGTGCTTTGCTGTTCATTACTACCTCCAAGCACCAGTAGCCCAAAAATCAATAATCGTTTAAAAGCAAACGTGGGTCATTTGTGTACAGCGGGATGAGTGAGATTGAGGGGCGTCTGCCACGTGCCAGGCTGTTGCTGCTGTGCCAAAGTGAGGCCGTGCTGAAGTGGATGAACACCTGCGATCACCTGATGTACCAGGCTCTAGTGGAGATCCTCATCCCTGATGTCCTCAGACCCATTCCTAGTAAGCAGAACTCTTCCTTATTACAAAGGGTGTCAAAAATTCTTGCATCCAGGTACCTCTTTAAATGTAAATTTAATTTCTGTCATGACGTTATTGATGGACCTGTTTGTTTTAAGTTATTAACTGTAAATGCGTTTCATCCAAATAATAATTTATACAGATGTAACTACATAAGTTTAACCATGCTGAGAAAAGATCGCCAATATGATTTTTAATAATATTATTAATAGTACAATGTCTGTTTTCTTAAATCGACTACTAATGTAATAATTACTATGTTATTTTAAATTCTATTGTCCAGTTGCTGTATTATTAGCCTGAATTGCAGTATGCTGTTATACCATCTTCCTCCTTTCCAGGTGCCTTGACTCAAGCCATCCGAAACTTTGCCAAAAGCCTTGAGGGCTGGCTGACCAATGCCATGAGCGCCATTCCCCAGAAGATGATCCAGACCAAGGTCGGCTAACACTGCTAACTGCTTATGCTTTTATAAAACAAAATCCTTTTCTTGATTTCTTGCACTAATTGGTATAAATGCTGCAGGGTTGAAAACGTTTTGTTTAGTAATTTGTATAGTTTGTATTAAGTGTCTTGTCTAACAAATTGTGATAATGAAGCCTTTATTTAGATAAACAAGGAATTAAACGCAAGTGTTCTCGTATGAGAAAATGATTATCAACAGGGTGGTGGGTTGGCTTTGCCCCTTCATTTGCACAGATGTATATTTCTGCCCACACACCTTAATCATTTTGCTTGCATTAGGCCAGCAGCCAATTACATGACACTGATGTGTAACATTGTTCTCTGTGCCCCAGGTATCCGCTGTTAGTGCCTTTGCGCAGACCCTGCGCAGATACACGTCTCTGAACCATCTGGCCCAGGCAGCGCGAGCTGTCCTGCAGAACACCTCACAGATCAACCAGATGCTCAGTGACCTGAACCGTGTGGACTTTGCCAACGTACAGGTGTGTCTCAGTTCACACCCCTCTTACTTTGTGTTTACAGTGCACTAAACATTTCAACTATATCCAGCTATAAATAATAATTCCCAAGTCTGACTTTGATTCATATTTTTCTTTATTTATTTTATTATTTTATTCCCCTACCCTGGTTATTAATGACTCATTCAAAATAAGCCATCATGCAAGAATCAATACGTCATGTAGAGTACAGCAGACCAATCCTCTGAGGGGAAAATGCATCCAAGTGTGAAATTCAAGCTGTGATGATTGGTTTAAAATGGGGTTCACCCCTTCAACAACTTTATTTTGGAAATGAATTGTTTAAGTAGAGTAACATTAAAAGGTTTTAAGTACAGAGTAGGTCTTGTACATCTGCACAAAATTGTACAGCTTCAGCTGTGTACGAGTCGATAATTATCTTGTGGTTTTTATGATTCAGATTTACCAAAAAAACACATACTGACATTAAAAACATTTTAATGTCTTGGCTAACGAAACGGAAAGAAAAAATCTGCGTTTTTCAGTCCTTGCCCCAGTGTTTACTGAAATAGGACAGAGTTTCCATTAGGACATTACTAAAATAAATGAACAACAGACAGGATATGTGCAGGATATGTAATAGTATTAAAGTACAAAATGCTAAAAATAAAGTTTTGTAAAATTGTGATATATTTTTTTTTTATGTTTAAACTACAGGGTAACTAGTTTCTTCATATTCTTCTGCACAAGTCCGTCTTTGTGGTCCATTTTTCTTGTCTCTGTCAGTACTAGACTGTAGAGGCAGCGGTGCCAATACATGTGCGTGTTCATGTTGTGCAGGAACAGGCATCGTGGGTCTGCCAGTGCGAAGAGGGCATGGTGCAGCGACTCGAGCAGGACTTCAAGGCTACACTGCAGCAGCAGAGCTCCTTGGAGCAGTGGGCCGCATGGCTCGACAACGTGGTCAGTCAGGTCCTTAAACCATATGAGGACAGACCGAGTTTTCCGAAAGCGGCCCGCCAGTTCCTGCTCAAGTGGTCCTTTTATAGGCAAGCTCCTCTCTACTGTTCCTCTATTGTGTTGTTATTGCCACCATTTTTCTGTTACTATTGAGTTTAACAGGGCCTCTTATGGAGGTGCCTCAAGCCAGTTTTATTGAACATATAACATTAGGGGACTTGCATTATACTGAGGGCTATAAAGGACTGTTTTATTACCATATCTCAGGTGCCAATAGCTGCCTTTTGGAAACATATACAATTTTAGGACTGATCTAAAGAATGGCAAATGTGTTTTAGGATTATATGTAATTTTGGTATAAGTTAGGACTGGTAAGATTGTCCTATCTGTAAAGGCAATTTCCTCCAATAGTGGCTATAGATATGAAAATAAATAAATGTTAATGTAATTCATGCTTTTAACAATTTTCACAATGTCCATTTTCCTTCAAAAAAAGTATTGCAATTTTAATCATGTGTTACTTGTTCTTATTGAATAATGTGGTAATATTCTTAGGCTAAGCCTATGAGTTATAAAGAATCTTATTACAGGTTTTCAACATGTCCTTGTGTTACCTTGTAGCTCGATGGTGATCAGGGACTTGACCCTACGCAGTGCTGCCAGCTTCGGCTCCTTCCACCTGATCCGGCTGCTCTATGACGAGTACATGTTCTATCTGGTGGAGCACCGTGTCGCCCAGGCAACCGGAGAGACACCTATTGGGGTTATGGGAGAGGTATGCCTTTTTGCTTATCTGAAGAATTAGATGTGTTTTCTTTATCTGAAATAACATCGTTGCCAAATTAAACTCCATGTGGACTGAGGTTTTGCAACTTGATTAACTAATTAATCATTAGCTCCAATCATATCTCTGCACGTTCATGAATATGATTGGTTAGAAGGTGTTAATTTTTTTTAACATCAGCTATTTAGAGTTTCTCTCAGTAAGCTCATTCTAATATGGCATTGTTTCTGTAGTCTATTGAACATGACACCATGGGGTGTTTTATTCCTCAAATGGTACTTACGGAGTGCTTTATCAGCATAGGTCTACCAATGAGCATATATTGTATCAGAATCCCTGATGTGCAGTTTAAGGCGAGACACAATGCCTGATTGGGCAGTTAATCATTTACTGACTGGGCTGTTGGAAGACATGTTTTGGTTGGCTGTCTTGCTGTATGAGCTGTCTCTTGAAAAGATTTAATTTGTTGGCAAGCAACACCAGGTGAGTGGTTGTTTTGGCTTATTAGTCAGACTAATCATTGTGAGCATGTAAATCTTAGGCTTTCACATACACAGGATATTCAAATGTACATTGTGGAGTTCATAATCCAGATTCAATAGTGAATTTATTTATTTTATTTTTTTTTGTAGTTTGATGACCTGAATACCATGTCACCTACCAACATTGATAAAGGTAATCATGGCCTACAATTTGTAACTTTCTATACATTTTCTTAGTAGGAACCTAATTGTGAGGTAGATTTAAAAGCTTAGTGTAACAGTCACCATACTAAATTAAAACATTTCCATATATCAGATGAAGTAAGCGAGATGGACAGCGAGCTGGATGAGGAAATGCAGGACGCAGGCGAGCCGCTGACCAAGCAAGAGAAGGCAGAGGCTGAGGTTATTCAGGTTCTGCAGGTGGGGACTATGGAGGATGGAAGCAGCGCTGTGGTAGGCATGGTCCAGCCAGACATGTTGAGTACATTGGTGGTGCAGCAGCAATCCACAATCCGTCACTGCGGTGGGGCTGGGAACGCCTACGCCTCTGTGTGACACTTTCACCAGCTCTCTCAACTTTTTTTTATTTATTTTTTTAATTCCTCCACACAACACCTCTTTAGTCATATTCATTTACATCTCATCCTTATTTGTCAATATGTAACACACCCCTATGTTCAGCAGGGTCTGATCACACTATATCAGCAGATGCTTCAGTCTTGCACTGCCATTTTATGAACTTCATTGATGTGATCACCCTATTTGATTATGAGCAACCCATGAAGGTGAGCAGGTGCTTAACATTGAAGGTCTTACACTGATGAGGATGGGTAATATTTTTTCTTTCAGATGACGAAGGACTCAAATTCAAGCCACTGGCTCCACAGGAAAATCAAACACCACCGAATCTCAATGTATTTGTACTTTTTGTACAGCCCCCCGTGGCTCTGTGTCAGAGTTGGAATTCTTGCTGTGTATTGTGCTGCTAAAACCTCAAGCGAGCTGGCCAGAGATGGACAGACTTGTCCTTGAGCCGTTCTCCTTGCCTTCTGTTTGTCGAATCAGTCTCTTGGTCTGGTCTTAGGAGAGGATTTGTTTTACATCCTCTACATATCTGGTGCAGACCTGGTGAGTTTTGCAGTTTTGGTGAGGTATGATTTGGACCAAAAAAAACAGGAAGTGTTGATTTTGGCTGTTCCAGGCTGTCCTACAGCTTCACGTCCTCTCCTGTGTTGTGTCGTAAAAAAACCGAGCTAATGTCAGGGATTTAATGTACCTCGGGTTCATGCTAGTGCCTTAACCCAGCAACAGCTTTTCTGTTTCTTCGAAGCTATCGCATCGCACTGAGGGAGGCAGTTTTTTTCTTTTTTTTTTAAACTAGAACACTGATATTTTACACCTGATCAGCACGAGTTGATTGTTTAGTAAGAGATTTGCTTGCTTGCGTGTGTCTGCGTGTCTCTGAGTTGTTTGTGTAACCGTCGCCCTACCTCACACCAGTGGTGCCAGCCGTTGGACGAACGCCCCACAAGTTTTGATGTGCGTTGCGTCGTACTGTTTAACCTTGTCGATTTCATCAGTCATTCCCTTTGTTCCACACTGGATATCTGTACAGGGGACCAAAACTTGCTATTTGCTATGATCTCGTATAAATGTATATTGTTATAAAAAAAAATGTATATAAATTTTTTTTATGCCAATATATATTTATATATCGATCCGTGCACTGATTGTGAAGAGAGTGCAGACTGTATGTCATTTTGATATACAACACTGTCGGGGTGGGGTCATCCAGTTAATCTGAGAGAGAAGGATTTATCATACATATATAAATATATTTAAAACTGGAAACTAGTCTGTGTAGTGGCACTCTGATAAACGCTGCAGACTATATAATGGACTGCTTTAATGATTATTTTGGTATTTGGACTTATTGATTGTTGCATAATAGGAAAAAAAGGTCACTGGAAAACAATAGTGTCTTAACTACTGACATTTTTTTTGGAAACATTTTGGATATGATTTTTCTGCACAATATTTCCTCTCATCACTGAATCTTCTACAGGGAGGTCAAGTGTTAATCATGGTCTTGTGTAGAATGATTCTTGAATTATCTGTCAAAGTACCTGAATCATGACTGTTTCTTTGCAACTGAGTGCAATTTGTGTGATCGAGTATGAAAATTAAAAAAAAGAAAAAAAATCACTTTATGTACGGCAAAGAGCTGTTGGCCACTAAATCTGACCAAAACTGAGGCAGCTGCCAGGAAATACAGAGATTGTGATACTGAGGTGCGTAATTCTCTGCCACTTTTTTTCCCCCCCTTTGATTTCTATTTTTATTATAGTGCCCTTTGTATGAATGTGTGAATTGTGTCGAATCCTCTTGTGCCTGGAGTGAGAAGAGCTCTTAGCCATCAGTTAGTTTTAAATCAAAGTGCTTTTTGGTCTTGCATGCTTTTTTTTTTTTTTATTATTATTGTGCTGCTACTAGAATGTCAAGGTTTTGCAGTTGTTTTTTTTTATATTGTGCCAGTGCACAAGTTTATTCCTTGCCTGTTGAGTTTTTGCCATATTAATGGGAAGCCTACTGTTTAATTAAATTAGCAAACTATTTATTTTACTAAAGACCCCGAATGCCCTACCCATGTTTTATGTCGCACTGAAGAAGTTGGCCTTGCTAGATTTGATGGCTATGTCCCAAATCACAAACTACTGTACATTTAAACTCATTGGAGTGTTTTTTTTTTGTTTGTTTGTTTTTTAATGGAGACATGGCTAATGTCTGAGGAGCAGCTGTAATTTCACTTGACAAAATAGCTAGCAGACGGTTGCTGTATAGTGAACTATGCAGTTTAGCCATTTAAGCTTCAATTTCAAGCCACATCCCAATCACCATATCACTAAAAATATTGAGTCACTATTCATCTCTTGAGAGCCTTAACATTTTAAACATGATTTGATTTTATAGAAACTCTTACTTTAATTTATCCTCCTAATCAGTGGTAAATTAATAATTTTTCAAGACATTAAAAACCAAATAAAATATAAAATGCTCAGCATGGACCATAGGTAATGTCTGAGGTATTGTTGCCCACATGATAAAATAACGGTATGCTGTTTGGGAAGTGGCTGAACTCTGAACTGGACCTTTTACACTAAACACTGTTTTTCTACTCCCTAAATGTTAGAATTAGATTGCTCGTGTGCGGTTTTTGGACAGAGCCAACCCTAACGTAAGGTGTGCATCACTTAAAGGCTGTGAACAACACATGACTTAAACATATCAAAACCCCTGAGCTGGAGTGAACAGGAAAAGGCTCTTCTAGTTCTAGCAAGGCAGCTTCACTGGGGGAAAAAAAGACTTCAGTGCCTTCAATTTCACCAAGACCTCCAGGAGCAGACAATGTGTTTGCCCACTTCTGCAATTATTATAACCATAAGAGCAGCACAGTCTAGTTTAAGCTGCATGCTCAAAAAAAGGTCTACTCTTACACATGGTTCAGGTGTCCCTACTGTCCAACATCCTTTACCATTAATTCACTCGCATACACATCTACCCACAGATATGCACATGCACACTTAGAGGCACATCCATAACTTCATCTCACCGCTGGGGTGACTGACACCTGTATTAATCTCTCAAATTGGGAAACATAGAACTCTTGGGGAGTCTACCAATAAAACTGCTGCACTATCCCAGTCATCACAAACTCTCGTTTTCCCTTTTTCTTCTTTATTTTTGTAGCGTGGTCGTGGTTGTTTTTAATTTCTTTTATGCTTTGGGAATATTTTAAGTGCCATTTGACAGTTTACGTAGTGCGCCGTGGCCTGCTGTAGCACGTTCTAATGCAAGCACAAGCGTCGTGGTACTCACGAGCTGCTCTGCTCGGAAAAGCAGTCTTAGTTGTAAATATTGAGCTAAATCGGATGGTTATTTATTTACTCGCCCTTTCTTTAACCACTAAAGTGTACATTGTGATTCTTTTTTTGCCCTTTCTCTTTTTGGACGACGTATTGTACTTTACATATACATACAATTTGCATTTTTTTTGTTTTGTGTTGCTCCAATTTCTCTTAGTAAATTATATTCTCTGAAAAAGAGCTAACCAATATGTGTAGAGTGATTTGTATTGTGTATTTTACATGAAGGATGACAAAACTGGGGAACTTTTATATTTATAAAGTCATATATTCACATTTTAGTGTGTCGTTCACAAGGAAAAATAGAAGAAATATCCAAGACACATGTAGTTTGGTTTTTCTGAATATTTCAGACTTGAGCTCAGGCTAGCTTCTTAGTGTTGTTTACTTACTTGTGGCTTGTCTTTCAATTAATAAACTTTTCCTTGTTGAAAAGACTTGTCTGTCCGCTGGTGTTGCTAAGCTTTACCCATGCTTAAGATGCAGCTTTTCCTGACAAACTTTCACAAAAAATATAGAAATAGATTTAGATCAACATTTAGGGGGAAAAAAAAAACTATTTTTTTGTTGCTTTTCTGCTTACCATGGATGTAAAGAGTGGTCATATTACCATAGCCTTCCTGTCAGCTTGGACCAGTCTCTGACCTCTCGCATCACTCCTGCTCACTCACCTTTCCCTGACTGTGTAACCTCTAGAGCATATCAGATGGAAAAGTCTCAGGAATGCTCAAGTAATTTTTCCCGATCTGTCTACATGAATAACTGAAGCTTTTAACCTGCCTCTTGATTGGCTGACAGAGAGATAGCTAAATCAATTAACATTAAACTGGGTCCAATTTGTAAATTTAGTATTTGACTAAACAATGAGCAAAGCTAGATTTTTTGCATCACAAGGAAAAGAATGGGCGATACAAGATATTTGTACAGTGGTATCTCAGCATACCAATCTAATCCGCACTGGTTGCGAGTTCTTGAGGCGAAATTTCGCATTTCGTTACAATATAAATGGCTACTCAGAACATGTATTCTCGTAAAACTGCATAAGTATTTATTTTTGTAATTACGCATTTTCCCCTAAAAAAATGTAAATGTAGATAATCCGTTCCAGCCACCCAAAAATATTACCAATTTCCAACACTAATCATATTTTAGCGTATAAAATCAAACACTTAGAAAAGACATGGAAATTAAGTAAAATATAAAATAGACATTAAACCTCATTTAACCTTAATTTATGATTCCTCTTGGCACAGGCTGCTTTAAAAAAAAAAAACTGAAAGTGGTTCCGTTTCATTTTTGCTACCGGTCTTGCTAACATTCTTGGGACCCATTGTGCTATATCTTCACTAAATCTTGTACACAGTACAAAAAGGAAACGACAAAAAAAAAAAAAAAAAAAGTAAACTCGCTTTGGTTGGTTTACCAGCTCAGTCGCACATGTGGCGGAAATTCATATGCCAATGGTACCACTGTACTTGACAAGTCACTGGGCTTCACTTTAAAATCTCACAGAAGAAATTTAATATCCTATCACCAAACCGTAAAAGGATGTCTATAAATCTTTGTATAAAAAGAAGTGTGTGGAACCAAACCAAAATCATTGATTTGAATGACAAAAACACACAAGACAGCAGAAATTGTTCAACATTCTACTTCGAAATATATTTCAGTTAACTGATAAAATCGATTATCTACCTGAAAGAGCAAGTGTTACTATGGAAACTGCAATGCCCTTTCTCTTTTCAATACAAATTGCTATAGAAGATATCAGGCTGCATATCGTAAAAGTAGCAAGAGGAAACATTCTAGGTAAAGCCCGGTGAGACGGGCCATTCCGAAAGGATTGTCTTAATTCAGTCTGTTTTTACTTAAAGCAAAAGAAAAAAAAAAAATCCAGGACAAACAGACAGGCTTTAAGTAATACTGATGTAATACTCTGTTCTCTCATTTCATATGGCTTCATGGTCACATAGAAAACCTGTACATTCTAATTAAAACATGAATGAGATTTATTCACTGAGAAGGATAGGAATTTTAAAAGATGAATTTAGAGAGAGACACAGAGGTATTTTTTGAGGCTTGCTTCAAGGCAAAGAAATTTGAAACCATAAGCCCTTTCAACATGCATTTACACAGACATCTGACAGGAGTATGGTTATCTCCAAAAAAAAAAAAATATTGGGTCATGAAGCTGTGAAAAAAAACGTTATGAGGGTTTAATGTCCCAATCATAAAACATTTACATGTCACGGGTTGTTAGAGCATGGTTGTGCTAAATTTTAGAGGAGAAAGAAAATGATAAAAAAAAAAATAATAATAATAATAATAAAGTGCTATATTAACTGCTAATGATTTAGCTAAAGAAAAAAAATATTGCCTCCTGTACAAATAAATTTTACCCTGACTATTTTAACTGCTTTATTTTGCAAAGTATGCGTTCATCTCTTTCCTATATAAACGTTCTATCTCCTGCCTGTAATTCGATGTGTTTACATGTTATTTCATTAAATAACTGCTTACAATCTCTCTACTACCTTCCAACAGGGAAAAAAATTAATTATAAAATGCTACATGGTTTAATAAGCTATGGGATGGCTCAAGTTATGAAACAGCAGTTAAAGATGCAGTCTGCCGCCAAAACGTCCAAACATTACAAACCTGTATTTTCTTTTACAATCTTTTAGAAAAGCTGCAATTTGTAAGTGTTCATTAATTTTAGGCTTCTGCTTACTGATGTGAATTTAACTCTTAAAATGTGATTCTGGAAGCCATCGTGTTTTTAACAGAGGCTTGGGGGGTTTGGTTTGGGGGAAGGAAGACGGATAAAAAAAAAATAAAAATAAAAAAAAAAAAAAGGCAGAGATTTACAAACTGCAAAGAAAAAAAAAACCTAAGTGGTTTTATAATGGTTAATGAGCAAGGCCTAGTTCCTGCACTATATTAATACACAGATCAGTAACTTCATCATAGACCAATGCAGTAATTCTTTAAACATTCCCCTGCAAAGAAGTGATTAGTTTCTTGTAGCACAGACATGCACAAAATGTCCCTGAACATATTTATGCGTTGCAGATTGTGGAAACTACATCCATGAGTTCGCGAAAAACACCTTGAGCAAGATATAGAGAAGCAGTTAGATCCATTATGCACTTCCTGGTGCATAATGTCTTCCAATGAAGATCGTAAACCGTTTTCTTTACAATTTAATTCCTTGTTTCTTAATACATTTTGTGCACCATTGCTGGAGCCTTGAGAACAACAACAGTAAGGTGTTTGGATGAAATCATGGAGCATCTTTCCACTGTTACTACCTATTCAAAAGTCAGACTTGTGTTTTGCCAACATCCTTGAGCTTGCCTTTTGTTTAACAAAAGGCTGAGGGGCAGCCTTCAACTCATCCAAGCTGTCGCACAGTTCATCGGCATTAGTTACCTGATTGTGGAAAAAAACAAAACCTCGCTCAGTTCAGTGCGTGGCTTTAACAGGGTGAGAGAGAGAGAAGGGGGAGGAGAAAATGTTGCGCTCAGTCCAGCGGCTGTGGGTCAGCTATGGGCATGGTGTGCAGCACCTCATCCAGGAGCTGCAGAGCCCGGTGCAGGTGGATCTCGATCCAGCATGGTGTCTCCTTAATGCTCTGTCTTGGGTAATCGGGACCCCAACCTTTTACAAAGCTCATGCGCAGGATGCACAGCCTGCGCAGGTCATCCACACCGATGCCAGCGGCTGCAGACAGACCTGAACCAGAGCACGGTATGTAGTTATGCACGCGGCAAAATTTACATGAACGATTTCGAACATCATTATGATTGGAAAAAAGTGTCAGTGTGCACTTTGTTGATTCGGCATTTTAGTTGAAAAATGTCCAAACATCACATTCAAAACAAATGCAAAATAGTTAAGACAGGCGAAGAAAGAAAACAATTATTTCAAATTTGGAGTATGACCGAGATTCAAGTATGACTGATATCCTGGAAACATGAAACGGGTGTGGGAAAACTCCTTTTTAATACATAAAATAAAAAAGTGAATGACAGTTTGTGTGCAAGCACAAGTGCTAATAATTAAACTGCTTTATGTAACAATTTAACAGGTGAGCATGCAGGGTCTGCCAACCAAGCTATTTTGTACATATATGTTACCAAGCTTTACCTGCTAACCATTTTAGAGAATCTTGGGTTGCGACTTACTGATTGCGGGGGCAATGCCGCCCACGGATCCAGGCCCGGGGATGTTTCCAGCCACCGCTGCTGCCTGAGCTGCAGCCGCTGCCTGAGCCGTAGCTGCCTGCTGCTGCATCTGCCGGTGGCACTGGCGCAGGTCAAACACCTGTATAAGAGAAACAAGGTAATAAAGCAGTGGCCTAACTAACTATTGAGCTGCTAGCAGTATTTTACTCGAGTCATTTTCCACATCTGTTTAATAAACAAGAGATTATTGAAGAGACTTATTATGATGAGATGAATCCCACTCCACCACAGACAAATAAACTAATCTGAGGTTAAACTTTCCCAATGAGTTGATGTTTAAACAAACAGGATACCAGTGTATAAAACAATTTCGCCTCACCTTGATGTACGCACTCGGGTAGATCTTATGCACGGCGTCTCCGGGGGCACGGCCAGCCTCTCGATCCAAATAGTAGCTTTGCACAAAGACTGCGTGGTCGCTGAGGCAGCGCACCCACACATCACCTTCGCCCTTACACTCCAGCTGGACGCCCTTACCAATGTGCAGCCTGGAAAGAAGAAATGTGTTTTGAACCTTACTGTTACCTGTTGCTCCGGTCAAAACGGTGCATCTACATTTTGCATGTGGTAGAACAAACTTGATTTGTACGACATGAATGATGACGATGACACTAATCCCGGTGATTAACTGCACATCTCTTCCAATTACAATATACACATACAATATACCAGACTTTAGAATTTTTTATTTTTTTTTTTACACTCACACACTGAAAATATTGTACATAGTATTATCTGGTGCATTTTTGTACAATATATATGGGGGCTACTTCTGTGATTGAACCAGAAGTAGAACCACGGTCCGTTCGTATCTGCAGAAATTCTTAACTCGAATGTTCGTAAGTTGGGGACTATCTGTATTTAAATTCTTCTCTGGTTTGTTTCTTGCTAACATGAATAACTTGTATTCTAAAAAGCCAAAGAGGGAGACTAAAACAGCTGGAAGTACATACACTTAAAAACATTTCACTAATCTAATAATGAATGGTAAAACAGACCTTTGCAAAACAAATGATAGTTGGTGAGTTGGAAAGTTTGAAAAAAATAATAAACATTACTCAGACCTTGCTCTTTCGATGGCCTCGGTTCTGTGCACATTGCTTAGCTGGCCCAGACAAAAGCGGTCTCCTCCTGATGGGTCCACATAGCCATCCACGGTCACAATGGGGCAGTTTGAGGGAACCTTAAAGGTCTCGCCGACCTGAACGTCCATCTCAAAATAGGCAATGGAGCACCAGTAATCAGGAGCTGGGCAAATTTATAAAAAAAAAAAAGAAGAAATGTATACAAACGAGGGTGACTGGACTTGAATAACCAGGGAGATGTTTTACTTCTACTTCCAGGGGTTTTACATTACTTGTGGAATAACTCCATTTAATATAGAACAATCCAATAATCTGAATAACAAACTTCATACACAGTAAGGACTGGACTGAGATACCTGAAATTTGATTCCAATTCAGAGTGGCATAAGATTATTCCTTAAACATCCTGATTTAGCTCGGTCATTGATTTCTATAGCTTACATTGTGCCTTCTCCCTAGTTCATCAATCATGAAAAAGTATTGCATTCAAATACAGTGGAACCTAGGATTACGAGCATAATTCGTTCTGGAAGCGAGCTTGTATTCCAAAACACTCGTAAACCAAATTTAATTGCCCCATAAGAAATAATGGAAACTCAAATTATTCGTTCCACAGCCCCAAAAAATAAATACATAAAAATAATTAATACAA
>JAOVVB010000008.1:17035569-17054935 GCA_028570985.1 Heterobranchus longifilis
GCCGCTCATCTCTGTACCAGATACACTACCAGGCAAAGGTCTGGACACCTTCTAATTCAGTGGTGTTCCCTGATTTTTATTTATTTATACGCTGTAAAACCACACTAAAGGCATCCAGAACATGCAATAATCTCATTTGAACATTTGATATTGAAATGTGTCTGCTTCTTTTGCTCTGTAAATGCTTCATAACGATTCGTTATTGCAGAGGTAAGTTTTGGTCTCTCTTTCCTGGGAAGGTCTTTAGAAGAGCCAGTTTCATCATGGTGCTTGATGGGTTTAGCAAATGCACTTGACAATACTATTCTTGCTGTTCCAGAACAAGCTGATCTTTGTGTCTTAAAATAACAATCTTGTGGAGTCCAATCCTCAGTGGATCGGAGCTGTTTTGGAGGCACCTACACAATATTAAGCAGGTGATGTAATGCTATGGCTGATCGGTGTACTGTAATTAAATTTCTTTGAAGCCAGGTCTCTAGGACCCAGAGGATCAAGTGAACATGTTGAGTCCTAGGGAGAACTTACCCAGAAAGCAATGACCAATTTAAAACAGAAATAAAAGTGTTAAAAACAGTACAGGCTGCATGGCCACTGGCCTAGTTTTTGCCATCAGACCTATATTTTGGTCGCAGACCAGGTGTACGGATGGTCCATGATGTTGCATTAGTTTAAAATAACAAAGAATGAAAACTAGGACATGGCCACGTGACCATACTGTATCTTGTTGCTGAGACAGCAGATGTGGCATTCGAAATTCTTTTCTGTAGCTCCATTGAAATTCAGCATATTTGTTAGCTTTCCTCTAAGGACATCACTCTATTCATGTATTTAAAGTAATTGACATCACAAGTTGTCAGAGGTGTTGGTTTAGTGGTGTTTTTTTTTTCTTCTTTCTTTAATTATTTAACCCCAGCACTATTAAATTCTTAAATGTGGGCATTCACACAGTGCAAATTTACTTCCTGACAGTAGTTCCAGTTGTCAGGTAGTGGACACATTTATTTAATGGTCTTCCACATCATCGTTTCTATGGCAACAACTCATTCACGTGGACTTGTAATGCAGAGCTCCGCATAAACAAGATTAAAAATAAATCTATTAAAGAGAGATTTATTTAAAACTGATCTTTCAAGTCACTGAACAATAAGCATTTAATGTCCTTGGCATTAAATCATATCCTGATAATACTGCAGGCTGGCTGAAAATCCTTGAACGGCAAAGGCTGAATGATCTTTATTTGATACTTAAACAGTGATTTTGTAGATTGACTTGGATTTCTGTATAACCCAACCACCACACTGATACACTTAAGGGAAGAGAAAGGGTCAGAACATTGGATCAGCCTTATCACGCTTAAAAGCTTCTTCAGCTGGGCATGATAGTGTTGGGTATCGCGTTGGAGGACAGAGATGGAAATTTATGGAGAGGAAGTGGTTATAGGTGTGAACACGAGTGAAAAACACACTGGAATTTGACGGCTCCGTGCCCTGGCTGGACCCCACTTGGACCGAGGTTGTCATCTTGAGTGATGGCGTGCAAGCTGCCCAGATCTGACACCTTCTTATCACAGCCTTGTGAAAGAGAGTGTGGTAGAGGCTCGCATGGCATGTGGTGCTTCGTGACTATGGACAGCCTGGGTAGATTATGACCAATCAATCCGTGGAACGAGGAAGAACCTGAATGTCAGGTTGTCTTGTTTTAAGTGTTTCAACAGCATTCAGATTATTGTGTCCCGTTAAGAGAATTCCTCCACCTTTTTTGCTTTGAAGATTCTTTCCCAGTACTACATTTTTGAAATTGGAATTGATGAAACAAATAAGAAATAAAGCACTTACGTTCGTGTGGTCATGACTGAGTGATTGGTACCACCCTGATGTCGATTATTTCCTTTTAACAGCACTTTCCCAAATAATTTCCAAATAGTTTGTTGATGTATTAAAATATGATGTGTTATCCTTTTCATTTATTTATTTCATTTACTGGGAATGATCATCTTTGAGATCATCTATTTTCTGTTATTACTTTATTTAATGTTACTGTTATTTACTACATTACTCTCGCTCTATATAAAATCTTATATAACAGAAATTGCAAATCCTTTGTCCTAAATTTATACACAACAATCATTTGGATTACAATGAGAATTACAGCACAACAATTGAATTGGATTATAACATTTTGAATTTTGAATCTTGACACTACGGTTTCCATGGAGGTTTGACTGGATTGGGATGTGGGTTTGAAGGTTGGCTCAACCACCATGCTCAACAAACATGTGCGGCAGACTGTGATGTGCTGGGTGTTCTGGTGCCATTCTATCCTGGCCAGCATTGACTTTTTGTTTTTTTTTTCTATTGGATTGGGCTGAACGGACTGGCCTTGGGTCCTCTCAGGCTTGGGTGAGCCTTGGGTTCCCATGGTCCTGTCAACAGTTTATTGGTGCATAATTGATAATCAGTGTTAATCAGTTCACCTGGCAGTGGTGTATATACACCAATCAGCCATAATATAAACACAAGTGGCAGGCGAATTGAATTAAAGTTTTACATTTTCACTTTGGTAAATAAGTTTGAAATTGCTATTACATATTTAGGATTATATGTATAATACTTATGTAAAGTCATCAAAACTAATAAAAAAAGGCATTCGAATTATAATTTATCTGACCTCAGTTTTAAAACAGAGTGTATTCCCCATGTCATCATTCAGAGTTATAATTCATAATCATAATAACAGCAAAAGGAAAGTTGTTAATGGAGAATCAAACAGTATAATGGTGTCAAACTGTCAGAATACATGATTAACAATTTAGTGTTTGCACTTTACATTGTTCCTTTATACATTATGTTTATGTGTATGGATTCTTATCAGCGTAATTGCTGAAACTTGGACAAAATTCAGTGTTCCAACAGCACAATGACATCAAACACTCATCCGAAACACAAATCTGAATGTACTCTAGAATGGATAAATCAGGTTAACTTTTCAGCTTTTGCAGCTTCAAACCTATAAAACACTTGAAGGTGCTTAAAAGACAGATCCATGCCAGTAAACCATCAAATGTAAATAAACACTGTATCAATTTTGCCAAGAAGTGAAGGGTCAAATATCTTAACAGAATTCTGCCAGAAACTTCTCACTCTCATCTCTTTATCCTGTATACAGGGTCACGCAGGGCCCAGAGCCTATCCCAGTAACTTAAGGCACGAGGTACGGTATACCTGCATGTCTTTGGAAACCTACCAAGCATGGGGAGAACATGCCAACTCCTTGCACACAGACCTTGGGGTGGGAATAAAACCTGGACCCTGGAAGTGCAAGGCGACAGTGCTAACCGCTACGCCACTGTGCCACCTCTGCCAGAAACTTGTGGGTGATTAGGAAAAGTGTCAGCTAGAAGAATAAAAAAAAAAAAGACGTATGTTAAAAGAATATTAGGTGTGCCGTGTGCATATTATTGACATTGTATTAATAATTTTAATTTAGAAAAAAGCAAAATAAACGAAAACCTGTCTGCCAAATTCTTGGGGTTTTCTTCTTCTAAAGAGAGGAAATCCAATTTGCAAGCCCAGCAACTATATCTGTCTATGAACAATTTTGTTATTTTTTCAAATTGAAACAATTATGTTACTTAGCTAAAAACCTAAGTAACATTTGGACAGAAAGTACATTTAAAAAAATGAATTACCTGCATTCACAATGCTAAACTTTCTGTAGCACCTTTTGCAGTTTGTACTGTTGTAGATTTACTCTGGAGTGCCAGTTCACCAGTGACCTGAACCGTTTATGAACAGCTGAGGAAAAACTTTTTGCAATTAAGAGAGCTAAAGAAAGTTTCATATGAGCAAATATGCTGTAAATGTAGGACTAACCTTGAAATGGCCTAATTGCAGCCAGTGATTCATTTCATTAATTTGGATTGAATCCCATGTTGTAGAGTTTGTGGAGTCACACTGCCAAGTTTCACTCGTTCAATTAAAAACAAATTAACCCTGCTTATATTAGTAAATTTTTATTTATTATTTATCATTATCATCAAATACTTCCTTATTAGGTATCGCAGACATTGTGCTGTTTTATGTTAGATTTCTGAACATTCTTTTTTATATATTTAAAAAAAAGAATGGTGTGTACGTATTTATGATAGAGAAAGAAATATTTTAAATAATAGAGCACTTCTTCGAATCAGAATTATAATTTGGGCTGTCTTTCTTAGATAGACCCACAGACTATCCACTATACGCTTAAAGTTTTGCTCAGATTGGAATGGGATCTGTCTGAAACAGTTGTTGGTACTGTTTTACTGATCTTTATGATGATTTCCACCATACCACAACACTCTTCTCAAATAAAAAGTGTTCTTTTAATCAATTATTTATCATCATTGCGGCGGTAACCTTTGATTTCCCGTGGTCCAGTGGTCATTGCTGTAAGGATTGCGAAAGACCTTAACCTCTTGCAACCTGCAGATGCATTGCACACACCCTACTGTGAATTGGTAAACAGCTTACAGTGTATGTCTTTGGACTGTTGGGGAAAACCAGAATAGCCTCAGGAAACCCACTAAGCTTGTGTAGAACGCACCTCCATGGACACAGACGGGAGGCGAGATTTGAACCCCCAACTCTGGAGGGATGCAGCAACAGTTCTAACTGCGAAGCCATGGTTTATATGAATGCACTAATTTCTAATTGTTGATGTGGTGAAGCTGTTTTTGAAGTGGTCTCTAATGCAGCAATCAGAGGTAACTTTTCTTACACTGTAAAATCTTCATTTCTTTTTTGTTTTTTTATTAGTTACTATGAGAACTAAAGGAAGCCTAGGAACTGGTAGCTCCTACAATGTAAGAGATTATAAGAACGAAACTTTTTATCATGTTTGACCAGGTTAAATATAGCAATAATCAGAGAAATGTAACTATAACATGATAAAAAGTATGTTGTGTCATTGAGTGTTGCTGTATAAGAGGAATAAAACATTTCAGGATTTGCTTTTATAGGAAAAATATTGTGGTGGTAACAGTACCTCAACTTATTCTATTATTTTCCTAAAGCATCACATCCGAAGTGTTTTATTCCTTAATTATTTGTGCACATTCAAACGCTTAAAGTGTAGCATTTCAGGAAAATGAAGGCTGTTAATCTCTTGAGTTTTAAACCAAGGTTATTTTTCACTTTATTATAATTATGATTATAATTCTAGACTACAGCGAGTATTTTTGTACAATAGAAAAGCACTAGTCTGCATTGTAAAAAGCAGATATACATTAAGTGAAAAATCATTAACGTCTCTGTTTCTCCATGAAGTCCATCCATTTCATGCCAGGTTACAGTGTCTGTATATTTCACATAGTGGCATGCTACTGTGTTACTCACAATACATTTTTTAAAATACTTCTACTAAGAGTTGCTAGAAAAGTTGTTAATTATCACACAAATGTAGCATCGTTGTTGATCATGGTTCTCATATTGGAACAATCACTTCATCTTATCATCTTATCAGGCCTCTTAATCTTGTAATTTGGTGGTCAGCTGATTCAGGAGAGAGTTAATGAGAGCTTAAGGATCTCATCTGCATCCACACTCTGCCACCACCATGCCCTCGTATTTGTGCTGGAAAACCACATGGCCATTCTCATTTTCATACAGCAGAGAAATTGGCTCCAGCTTGGTGGGAACGCAACATGCTTTTGAGACCTTTTGAGGGCTTTTCAAATTGACCAGAGTTTGGATAATGGCGTGCTTGGTGGGCGTGACTTGTGGAAGTAAGGGATAGTTGCATTCCCCGCGGCATGTGTAGGCCTCAAAGCCTGGTGGTGCAACAATCCACGAGTCCCAGCCGATGTCTTTAAAATCCACATAAAGGGAAGTCCTCTTGCATTGGCTTCCTTTGGCATTGCGGCGAGTTCGTGGCGAGCTGTCGTAGATCGTGTTGGAGCGCATTTGCATTAAAAGGGCCTCGTTTTGTTGTTTGTCATTGCCGTCCATTTCATCCACCAACAATTCATTGAGATCTAACAGGTCAGCGTTGTCTTCTGGGATCTCCTTCTTTGGCTGGTCCTTCCATTCACTTTCATTGTCTGAGAAGACAATCAACACTGGTTCATACTTTCCTCCTGTATTCCTTTCAATGTCCAGATTGACAAAAAGACCACTCTTGTCTTCATCCTGTAGCTCAGTCTCAATTTCAACCTGCAGCTCAAGCCAGTGGCTGATACCCTCCAGGTCTCCCCAGAGCAGAACAGCATCAGTCAGATCGAACACTTCCCATCCACTCTCTTTACGCTGACCGTGCCCTACCACCAGCTCCTGCATTCCAGTCAAATTATTCTCCCCAGATCCACCCTTAGAATGCTGAAGTGAAGGACCACTTTCTACTTGCCTCTTAAAAACAGTTGCCTTCCAGTCAACGCCATTTTTGCGTAGAGGATCTTGATGTACCAGCATGTAGAGGCGGAGCTCAGCAGTGATAACTCGCTCCTCACGTGGGACAGAGACATTGAACATAAGAGGGTGCGTCCTCACACCTCTTCCTGTCACGCTATAAGGGGAGGAGTCTGTAAATAACACATTGCCACTGATTAGTGATAGTGATTGTGTATGATTCGAATCAGAATGTGGTATATCTTTGTGTAAATGGAATTCAGTTCATCATCACGGTCAAAACAATACATAACTGTTATGTCTCATGGAAAAGCGGACGATGGTTAGAGTGTAGAAGAAAACAAAGTGACGAGACTAATGAATAAATGTTGACAAATGTGCCCTTAAAACAGCAATTAATCAAGCAGAAGTGGCTATTAATAAAGTCTGCTGTGAAACGTCAATCAAGATATTAAACAAGCACAGTTCAATCTAGTATGATTAATGACGATTTATTACAATTAGAAAAAACACTGTACTTAGCAATTACGTAATATGATAGATAAAGTGTTTGGAAATAGGATACAATTAATATAACCAAAATAAATGTATTAATATTTTTTAAACACATCACATACCACTAACAAAGAAACAAATATTACTGAGCATACCTTCGTTTTTGAAACTCCGTACAATATTTGCTGCAGGTCTGGTGCTGCGATCCTTCGTGTACTGGTTGTAAAGCTCCAGCATGTACTCTGGTGGCTCAGTGCCGGCAGCCCGGGGCCTCAGCTTTGGCTCTTGCTCGGTTACATTTACCATGTAGAAGAACTGACCTAGAAGTGCCTGAACGTCGACATCATCATCCTGGTCCGGCAAAGAAGCACCAAGACTTCCCGAAAATGGCTCCTCCAGGGAAGGAATTGGACTCGTTTGACCGCGGCAAGGTAGCAACAAAAGGCAAAGGATTAGACTCCTAACATACCGAAGCATGGACATCTCTGAGACAGCCATCAGTTAAGCTCAAACCTTCTCCTCTAGGTGGACTATAGAGATAAGGCGAATAATCCTGGGCTCCTGGGTAGACTTGTGAACTCGTCCCAGGTTTTCGGTCCAGTCTGATATGGGGAGAGAAAGGGGCGAACAAACAGCCTTGTCCTTGTTGATCTTGTGATCTACCATAGAGGGCAGGTCGTTGCTGTCAGCCTCATCGTGCTGACAAGTTTTGAGATGTTGCCACTCGCTTGGCCCTGGCCCTCTTATAACACGGGTGGCGAGAGCCGTAGAGTTCACCACTCATCCTGTATCTTCTTTCCATGCATTCCTTCTTCTGAAGCTTTCAGCTCAAACTCACCAAAAAAATTAATAAATAATAATTTCAACCTGCTAAGTTTTAAATGTTCATCAAAAAAATCACCAGAACTAACCATTTTATAAAATTAGTTTGTTAATTTCTGTGTATTGCCCGTCTTATCAACCATTTTGTGTTTGTGTATTGGTTGCATAGGCAACTGCAGCTCACTTATGAACAGCTCACGACATAAATACAATCCATGTTCGAGCTTGCAAACAAAATGTCGGTAGCGTAAGTGTCATTTCTATTACACATTAACATAAATATAGTATGCATAACAGCTGTTAACTTCCACCCAAGTGATTGATATTATTATTTTCCTTTTTTGAAGAACTGAGAATGATTGGTCTCAGTTGGATGGAATGCCTAAAAGGGGTAAATTTGATATCTTTCTTCCAAAATTTGGTATTCTTAACTTGTGGGAAAGGAAAGGTTTATAGTTCCTTTTTAGTTGAAGAAATCTGAATTTTAATTTGCACTTATCTAAATTTCATTTCTTTATTTTTACATGTTTTTTGCAAGATCAGATAATTCGCTCTAGCCCCAAAGAAAAGCCTCCCAAAATTGTAGGGCAGCCTTGCTCCCAACTTAGATGGCCAAGACAGATGCATCTTTCCAAACGCTCTCCATTATGGTTGTTTTTGCACAGCCCTCATTAAGTCACCGAAAGTGAGCTGATAGTGTTTCTCTTCTGCTTCAATCTGGTTCAATCTGGCTGTTTGCTGCACCTTCCAATCCAGTGGTCGGCGTCTTTGGAGCAAGTGTTTGGGAATTTATGATGGGTCCATTCTTGCCACAAGACCAAACAATTTCACAATCTGATGACTTGTTCAATGGTCTTCTACTGATGGCAATGAATTCAATAACTGTATAATGTAACCAATATTTATAACTTTAATATTAATTATCATTTAAACTATTGGTCCGTGCATACATATTAGGTTCAAGCTAAATAGTCTGGCAAGATACTGTATATCTCATTTGTCTCATTTTTACTTAAACGATTTCACCAATTAGCATCAGTCTCTATCAGTATCTATAGTTTTAGGTCTAGAATGAATTTATGTATGGCATGGCACACTCTCTAGGCTTGGCGTATCCATTTCCTGTTAAGGAATTAAACACTTAGTGGTCTGCTGTATAGACCCTTTTACAGCCATGATTACGGCTGGCATCACGATGTTAGCTGGAGGCAACACAGCAGAAAGCTGGAAGCAAACACGAACCTCCTTAGGCTAATCAGCTACTGAACATATTGTCTCGCTGTGTCGTTGTGCGCCAGATATTATCCAGGGGAATAATGTCTCTAACTTAAAGTTATATCACATATTAGCTGCCACTGTCATTAAAAATACATTAAAACAGTTTGGTTAAACCAAATAAAACAAAGGAGGTGATTAACAAAAAATATGTTAATGTCTGCAATACACACTTCATATTAAGATTAAATAGGTGTTATAGGTGTCTACATGTTTGTCATGGCAACCTAATGTTAATCAGAAAATCTTCTACTTTGATTTCATTTATGGCACAGGTTTAACTTCAGGCAAATACCAAAGTACTGCCAAAGTTTCCTTAAATTTTGTCCAGCCAGTTTTGTGTGATGCTGTAACAAAAGCTGGCTGGACAGACATACGGACAAATGCTCTTCCTAATCCTGCCTTGGTACTGTCTGGCACTGATAAAATGGAATAATTTTCACTGAGGCTCTGTTACCAGCTTTTATCTTAGTTTGCTAAATGCTTCCACTGTCTCTATGAAATCAGTTGTGTCCTCTTAAATTTAAATAATCACAGGAGGTGAGTGATATTAATATCATTCTAATATGACTCCCTCTCTCAACATTCCCCTTGAAAAAGAAGGTTTATTAGATGACCATGTAAATGCTTGGGGATTGTTGTAGAACATGTCAACGTGCTTGTCAACTGTATAAAATTAGATAAGAAAAAATAGAAAAATCAGGTACAATTGAATGCTATAAGACAAAAAAAAAAAATCCCAAAACTGGTTTTGGGTCCTCTAATGTAGGAAATGTGAAGATATTGAAAAAGCAAGTTCTGACCTATGTACAGTCAATGTTTAGATTTATATAGATTTAATGTTTAGAGGAGTTAGGGTTAGCAAAACAGTGCAGATCTGTTTAGTGTAGACTGGTTTCAGGTAGGTATAAATGTCTAAGGATTCCATAGTAGGTAATTCTGTCGGATCATCCAAGTGAGCGGGATTGACACCCCGTCCAGGGTGTACCCTGCTCGTCTCCAGGAATAGGCTCCATGCGACCCTAAATACAGGATAAAGCGGTATAGACGATGAGTAAGAGTGAGTGAGTGAGTGAGTGATTTACTGCAGTTGGCAGACGCCCTTATCCAGAGTGACGTACATAAGTTTCCTTTAATAAATACAGTATATCCTAATGTTGGTTCACTAGGTTACCAACTACTGTAGGCAGTTGGGAAGGATTATTTTTATTCATTTTTTTTTTTTTTTTTTACATTTTATTATTTTATTTTTGTCAAAAAATTAAATCCTATATTAGAATGAGTACATGTCAAAACAAGTTAAAACTGTGATTTGAAATAATCAACACGTACAGAACAATCAGAATCAAGATTTGGAAAAAAGTGGAAGTATTTAACATGGGATTATATGGGGTTATATTATATATGCATTATTTCTTTTGTCATCTAGTCTGTGTGTCGGAACTGAGAAGTAAAGTTGACTTAAACTTGTCTGGCTCTTCTTCATTACTCCCTCATTAACCATGAAGACAGGGAAAAATCATTTCTTAACAGACATTCATCACATTTCAATGCCATTTTAGGAAGGCATTTTTAAATAATCGGTTTTTGAGCACCAAACACAGCATGACTTAAGCTGAAAGACAATAATGCTGATCTTGAAAACAGGGAAAAAAAATCAAACGAAAAAGCACTCAAGAGCAACACATCAACAAAGCACAATGTCCTCGCGAATAGGAGAGCGACATCATGCTGACAGCACTTGAGACTTAATGAGAAAGCACTTCATGCAAGAAACGATGGTGGTCAGCGTGCAGCAATTTAAATGCCCCGAAACAAATAAGCGAGCGAGACGACCAAGGTGCTCTTCCTAATCCTGCCTTGGTACTGTCTGGCACTGATAAAATGGAATAATTTTCACTGGGGCTCTGTTACCAGCTTTTATCTTAGTTTGCTAAATGCTTCCACTGTCTCTATGAAATCAGTTTAAATTTAAATAATCACAGGAGGTGAGTGATATTAATTTCATTCTAATATGACTCCCTCTCTCAACATTCCCCTTGAAAAAGAAGGTTTATTAGATGACATGTCAACGCGCTTGTCAACTGTATAAAATTAGATTAGAAAAAATCAGGTACAATTGAATGAAATAAGATTTTGTGTTTAGCACATTTAAATTCACTAGCAATAAAAAGATTCTGAGCAGAAATTGTTGTGACAGGTCGAGTTTATCTATAACTGTACAAGTAGGATACAAATGCAATGTGCAAACTAATACACAAATACACAAATCCTGTACTTGAGTAAAAGTAGGAATAACCCAGGTAAAATACTACTTTTGAAAAGTACTTACCTTAATATTTACTTAATATTATTCTTACTCTTTTTTATTACTCTTTTCTCTCTCATTCAAGACTGTGGATGTCCTCTTTTTGTCACTGTCACTGTTAGGAAGGAAAATCATGTAATGAAATTACTACACACTTCTAATACTACGCACCACTTTAAAACACCATGCATAAATGTAGTGAAGAAGAAAGTACAGATATTTGTTTTAGGATGTAGTGGAGTAAAAGTAAATATGATCAACTAATGTAACTTATCACGTAAAGTACAGATATGTGAAAACATAGATAGATACTAAGGATAGATAGATAGATAGATGGATAGATAGATAGATAGATAGATAGATAGATGGATAGATAGATACTTTATTGATCTTGAACATTTCCAACATCTATAGTGAGTATAGTGTAGTAGCAATTACACATTGGCAATCATGTACAAGTATAGTTAAAAAATCAGGAAGGTGACCATAAAACAACAGAAATTACTAAGATAAAAATATTATTATAGTCAGTGAAAGTGACAGCAGCGCCAAAGGCAACAGTATAAGACTGAGGTAGTGCAGGTCAATGTTAATAAAGGTACATAATGAACAGATAAAATAATGAATCTGACTGTGAGCAGTGAGTATGTTCTGAGGGAGAGCGACATGTTTAACATATGAGGGACCCTCTTACCCTCTTACCCTCTTACCCTCTTACCCTCTTACCCTCTTACCATGAATTGGGAACAAAGGATTTCCTGTGTGAGGATGGAAATGCTCCGACTTTCACTATTAAACATACAGTAGCTCTGATTTCTACAGGACATTTTTTCCGTACTACTAGACCAAGTGTGTAACTGATCTTCCCTCGCACTCATTCAGGAGTTTTTATAGTTAAGTTGAGGTTTTCAAGTCCTGATTTCAAACTTTCTAAAATCTCTTTAGTTGTTGTCTTTGCTTGATGCAGGACTATAGTTTAACTCTTTTGAGCACATTAGTTAGGATTTAAATGATTGTTAAAGCTAAAACATTTTAGTCACTGGAATTAAACACTAAAAGGCTTAAAAGTTGTTGCTTATTTATTGTAAATCCAAACAGCGACTAGGTTTTTGGCCGGGCAGCGTATTACTGCATGAATAGTCCTAGTTGTGATTATAACATTAATCATTTGCATTAGACATTTCGGGGCAACTTCATCCAGAGCAATTTACATTTTATACGTTCCACGTCTGAGTGGTTGAGGGTTAAGGGCCTTGCTTGAGGGCCCAGCTGGGGCAGATTGGTGGTACTGGGGTTTGAACCTGTGACCTTGCAATTAGTAGTGCAACTGCTTAACCGCCGTCTTACCCCTGCCCTTAAGCGCTGGTATAATTTAACAAAATGGCTTCCACACTCATTATACAGCACACAGAATAAATAGCACTTGATCCAGCACTGACTATAATGGTGCGTTTTTTTTTACATTTATTTTTGCATCATTTACTGTTCAAGTAAAATAACAAATGTGTCTCCCTGTTACAAATATACAATGCAATTCAACAATTTGTTAATGCAAATTTACTGTACATTAGCATAGCTTTAATGTTATAAAGATAAGAACGTGTTCCTACACAATAAAAAAGAAACACATCTTGTCTTTGTGTCAGAAGTTCTGTATTATTTTGATTTAACGAATTACTAAACTTAGAAAAAAACCTTCTGAATGGAGGTTTAGTCCATAGTTATGTTTAAGGTTTGAACACTGAGGTGTGAAGTTTCTTTATTAAACATCTGTCTCTGTTTATTTTATAGGGTGACGCATTTGACTGACAGGTTGATGTGTAGTATTTTAGAGATGAAAGATAAAAGCAGTGTACTTCTATGATTTTAAGCTTATTTTTTCATTCTTTTTGTGTATTATGTCAAAGTCATTACCAGTGAGCCGCTGCTCGATCTAACCGCATGCACAAGTGGAGCGTTAAATTCAGATTGAACCTTAAAAGAGCCGTTCTGTAATCTTCCACGTACAGTAATTACACACAGATGTGGATGTTTGAGTCTTTGCTATGGCACATCTGAAATATTTCCTGAACGATTTACACATGTGCAACTTCATGCCTTGTGAGATAGACACTGAGCTGTGTGATGGTTTGTTTCTTTATATGTCTTGTATGTGTATACTGTATAAAAAACACATTGCATAAAGTCCGTGTTGCAGGAAATTTAACGCTGGCTCGTTCAGAATCTGGAAGAAAAGTCAGTAAATCACAAAGTCACTAAAAACAAGCTTTGCATAAGTGACTAATTAGAGATGGGAATTTTCTGTCATAGATTATTTTTCTTTTCTGTCCTCTGCATGTGTTTCCGTGTCCTCAACTGCACTCATTATTATCTTCTACATTCCTTCATGCCCGAAATATGATGGGGTCACTTAACAAGGTTTTACCCCCCTGTGAACCAGTTGGCACAACAGTCACTTCATCTTCTCTGTCCTGGGTTATGTCCATCATGTAAGCCCTCCACAGTGGGCTTACAACTAAGGAGGATTTAACAATCAAGTTAATAGAAGAAATGTGATCGGAAAAACCGTAGCTCTTACACCCTGTCTGACATGTCCAAAAACCCAAATGCACTGTTTGCTGATTAACCCATTTAAACTCACCGAATTCAGTGAGTCTTATATATTAATTAATACAATGAGGTGAAACAAAAGTATGAAACATCGCGGGCCTCAAGGGGGTCCACAGACCTTTTGCATTTTTATAACACAGGTTTGCCAAATATGATCCATGCTTTACCCCAAGCAATCATTATAAAACATTCCAGGAGCTGCTCCCTCACCAGGATCTCCTAACCCTAATAATTACTGCAGTATAAACTCAGCAGGCGTGATAACAACTGATCCTCTCAGCATGCAACACTGCTTCCCCGGGTGCACAGAAACCGCTCAAAGGATGTTAAAATGCAGCGTGTTGACAGTGAACCCGTAGACCGTGGTCCCCAAAGCCGCGCGGGCCTGTCAGCACCGCAAAGCAAACCACAAGTGTGGATTATGAACATGACAGGTGCTTTTTCACGACCCTTGGAAAAGCAGCCCGATGCTGAATGGAATGTCCGGCCTCTGCACCGCACATGGAATGCGAGTGTTTTTCAATCCTATCGTTCCTTCTTTCGGATCTCATCAGAGACGGCCACGCATCAGGGGTGAAGAGTAACACGATCATGTGCAAACAGGACGTGTGAGATCGTATCTGTGTATCAGAGTATGTCCAAAAAGTGCCGTAGTGTCAAGTCTCTTTAACCAGACATATTTCACACGAGGAGCTTAAATCGAGTCTCAGCTTTCTCAATCTAGACACACACACACATACACACACACAACACACACAACACACACACACCTGAACAATCTCATCTATACAAGAGACTTTGATGTTCTGACATTCTGCTTCAAATGAACCATGTCTTAACATTTTGGTATTGAATGTGTTTCTAATTCGTAATCTGTGTTTGTCATGCATTCATTTTTAGCTGTAAATTTGCAAGCATGTGAGTCCGTTAAATGCAAACATAAGTTTCCACTTTTGTTTCAGATCTTATATCTAGAGAGGAACTCGATCCAGCAGTCGAGAGCCATTTAGACATTTAGATCAACAGCTAAATTTCATTTAGAATTTTTAAGGAGGATTTATGTAAGATATTGCGAGAGGTAGGACACAAGCGTGTAAATTCCAAGCCTAGTCATGTGGAGAATTATTACAAAATCTTCACACCAAAACATCACAAACTAGTAATATAAGAAGACAAACTACCCAAGAATTAACAGGGAACTGAGACAGCAGGACTGTTGGGGTGAAGACCAGACTCAAACAGGACAAATGCATATGGTATGCATACCATGTATGTATGAGATCACCAGACACAACATATGACTTGAAAGCAGCCATGATGAGTGCTTACAGGGGACATTTTGTCCACAACCTCAATCTTAATGGCTTTAACGGGATGCTGGCTGGTCTGTGACAAAGACAATAGAATTAAGATGGTGATCATATTAACAAACATCTTTGGCAGAGTCAAGAGAAGAAATGATGACATCCCTGATGGAGTCAGAAAGAGGATGTATAATGAGAAGAAATTGGGTCCTCAGCAGAGTCAGGAGGTGAATCAATGAATACTTAGGAGGGGAACAATTACATTCAGGATAGAGTGACGACATCCTCATCAGACTCAGGAGGAAAAGATATGACATTTCCTGTGGACTCAAGTGGTAAGGTTCTTAGCGACGTCAGGAGACAGAGTGATGAAATTCATGGTGAAGTTAAAAGATGGAGCACAACCTTTTTGGCAGAGTCAAGAGACGGGGTGATAACAAGCTCTGTAGAGTTAAGGGGAAGCGGAAACATTCTTGGTGGAGTCAGGAGGTAAAGTTATAACGTCCTTAGTGGAATCAGGATGTGTATTTATAATGTCCTTGGAGGAGTCAGGAAATGTAGTTATACTGTCCTTGGTGGAGATTGGAGGCGTAGTTATAATGTCCTCAGCTGAGCCAGGAGGACTAGTGGTGCTATCTTGAGTGGGGTCAGGAGTTGGACTGACCGTATCCTCGGCGGAGTCAGGCAGCATAACAACAACTCCCATGTACGGACTCAAAGATGCGCCACCGTTCACATCTGTGAGACATGTCCGCTCACTTCCACATGCGAATCTAATGACATGTCTACATTTCCCTTTGAATTCCAGGACACGTCTTTTGTGGTCTGCCATCTGCACATAGATTTATGGGTAATTCTGGCCTCAATTGACAGCTACAGTGATTACAAATAGTTTAATTAGCATTTCTGCTTGCAACAAACATAGTGACATCAATTTGTTTTGATAGCATGTTGGCTAATTTTGCTTGCTTCCATCGTGTTGGCAGAGTGGCTTTCTTTCGGCCTTCAAAGTTACCTAATAGTTCATCCAAGACTTTGACAAAACTGTGATTTTCGGTTTGCATTCATGTCTGACTGTAATCTCTCCTAGCTTATGCGCCAAAGTGTTATAGAATCCATAGCCAATGCTATTTGGCGCCTTGGATTGATCCTTGTTTTTTTTGTTTTCCATGTGCTTGAGCTTTCGGACAGCGGATGGCTCCCAGATGTTCTGAACGCTTGTGGAATCACAGCTTTATGGCTCTACAGACAAAAGAGTAAGAGTTAGCATTGTTCATTTAATATAATTAACCTAATACTACCACGAGAACAAAGATCCAGCTGAATTTTTGTCCCATGGTAAATGGAAAAGACATCACCACACTCCTGAATCGTAAACCTTTCAGTACTGGAGGCTTGAATTTCCCATCTGCCTTTTTAAAAGGTGAAAAAAACCTCCATGTTTTCCCAGATCCACGTTTTTCTGTTCCAGAGGCCGCACCAACAAGACAGGACCGACGCAGTGCATGCTTGCTTTGGAAGCCTCCCTCCTCTACTGATGGTTCTTCAATTCCAGCATAATAAATATATCCTTGAAAAATATTTAATGTGCTTCATGACATGCCATATCCCATCTCCTATTTGAAAAAGTAATACTTATAACACACTTTTCTGAAATGCCTGGTGTCACGTTAAAACCAAGTATCTCTACAATGTGTGTTATCTGATCAGCAAAAGTCTACCTCCAAAAAAACAGGGCAAGCATTAAAAAATGTCCAAGAGGACTTGAAAATCGCTTTTAGATGTCATAAATGTTTGCTTCAAAACTTTCCATATAGACTTCAGCAGGGTTTGCTTTGGTGAGAAGACAGTGTGATGTTTTAACAGCGTAAGGCATCACTTAACATCGACGATACATTCAGTGAAATTGGCCGTTACCTGACTTTAATACCATAATATAAATATTAAATTAAATAGAGAGATAATGCTACTTAACAGTTAAAAGACGTGTGATATAAAAGAGATTTGAGTCAAAGCATACACTGTTATATCAAGACGTGTACATTAGAGTACAGTATATATATATTTATGCTGTATATGTGTACTGTATATGTGCTGTACCATTAAATGCTTGGTAGCATAATCGGTTTGCATTACAAGACACATGAGATACATAAACTGTAAATGCGAAGCATTTTCAGCACACGAGCGATTGAGCCAGCGTGCGTACATCCTGTTACGCGTACGTCCGGTAGCCAATCAAAAACTGTGTGTGAAAAAGTGGAAAGCAAAGCAAAGCCAGTTTACAATTTTTTTTTTTGCATTTTGTGTAAGATTTAGTGAAGACATAGCACCATGGGTTTTCAGTTTGGTTTTTAAAGCAGCCGGTGCCAGAAGGAGTCATAAATTAAGGTTAAGTAAAGTTTAATGTATATTTATTTAATATTTTACTTAATTTACATGTATTTTCTAAATGTTTTGATTGTTTTTATATGCAAAAAATATGATTACATTGTAATTGACTGGAGCAAATTATCTGCATTTACATTATTTCCTATGGGACAACACGCTTCACAATACAAAATTTCACCTTAAGAACTCACCTCTGAATCGGATTACATATGCATGCCGAGACAATACTGTAATGATGTCACAGTAGGGGAAAAATCTAATTGGCTTGTTTAAGTTCTGGCCAATATAAAAATGGAAAAATAAGTCAAAAAGTTAAGTCTGCATGTTTTTCCATTTGAAATCTAAATATGAGTACAAAGTTAATTTTGTATAAAATATTCCCTTTAATTGTTTTTGTTTCTAAAGCTGAATGGACTTAAATGAGACAATCTCCATATAAATGGTTGTAAAAAATTTTATATGGTGAAGTTTTTGTTAATTTAACCTGTATGTAAGGAGTCTCCAGTGTCAGTTTTTTTGTAACAAATCGGAGGTAAAGCCAATATTTCGGACATTTTCCAGACTCAGGAGTTTTTATGCTTTTTTGGTGTTTTTTTGGTGATAACGTGCTTAACAAGCTGTGTTGCGTCTTATTAACTTTACTAAAGGGGACAGGCGAGGCTGGTGAGGGAGCGACTATTTATAGCTGCTGTAAAGTAAATGAGAACAGACACTGATTTGTTTCACAATATTAAATCTAACTATAAAAGAATAAAAGGTAAAAAGAGTCTTGGCAAATTTCTGTGGTTTAAAGGAGAAAAATACTTCAAGATGTGCTGTTACAGGGGAAATATTCCGGACTGGTAAAAGTAACTGCACTTCAACACACCACTTTGTCACGATGTCTTGTGTTATTATCTGAAGCAGACAAAAGGCTGACGATCGAGAAGCATTTCACTATGGCAACATGGACAAAACTAAACTAGGATTTCATCACTAAGAGTTTCAGAGAGACACAACATCCATTATGTAAGAGGCAATCAAGTTATGAATGTTTTCCCCAGATTGTCCTCCAAACATCCGCATCTGATTAGAGCCGGTTGTGTGCTGTAAATACATCCAAGATCAGCTCTTAAAATCGCTAGACACAATAACAAAACTGCTTCTTTAAATGAAAGGCATAAAGAAAGATATGGAAGTGCTTAGGGGAGTTTCTGACAAGTCTGTTTAACAAGATCTTGGAGAGTAAGTTGATCCCAGAGGAATGGAGGAGAAGTGTATTGGTGTTGATCTTTAAGAGCATAGGAGATGTGCAGAGCTGTGGCAACTACAGAGAAATAAAGCTGATGAGCCATAAAGTGAAGCTTTGGGAAAGACTAGTGGAAGCTAGGTTAAGGGCAGAGGTGAGCATTTGTGAGCAGCAATATGGTTTCATGGTCAAATGCAGTATTTGCTTTGAGGATACTGGTGGAGAAGTACAGAGAAGGTAACAGGGAGTTGTATTGTGTCTGTAGATTTAGAGAAAGCGTATGACAGGGTGCCGAGAGAGGAGCTGTGAGTCCTGGGTCCATCATAGTGACCCATTCTAAACCATGTTAGATGTTTTGGAGATAAAGTCAGAGAGGACAGATTGAAGTGGTTTGGACATGTTCAAAGGAGAGACTGTGAATATATTGGTAGAAGGATGCTTCTGGTGGAAGACCAAAGAGGAGATTTAAGGAAGCAGTGAGAGAGGACATGAAGTTAGTTGGTGTGAGAGAAGAGGATGCAGAGGATAGGGTTAGATGGAGGCAGATGAT
>JAOVVB010000008.1:17055035-17074759 GCA_028570985.1 Heterobranchus longifilis
TAGTTTTGAAATCCCCAGTATTGTTGGAGAATGTAGAAAATAAATCACTAAACAAAAACAAAGAAATTTGCAAGTGATCCCAAACTTTTGAATGTAGTGTACATACAGTATATATACACTGTATATGGATATGGAAAACAGTATTACATTTAAAATAACAATAATAATAATAATAATAATAATAATAATAAATATATATAAAATCTTTTGCGCCACAATTCTGATTATCCTATGATTAACTGCACACACACACGCACGCACACACACACTCACCTGGGTGAAAGGCAGAAATAAGAAAGGGTGAGAATGGGAACAGATTTGCAGAGGAGGGTGTTAGATTTCTGACTGCAGAGACAGGTGACAGGTGAAGGGAAATGATGGGGGGGAGGGAGTGGGGAGGGTGTCTCACGGTGACTTGGTGAGAATTAAAGTACCTACAGATATTCAGTGCAATCTAGCCAATTAACCCTTTGAGACAAAACTGTTATTAGAGCATTACTACTTAATGGGGTGAGGGAAAGAAATTCCTTTGCTTTTCACAGGTTAAGACCGAGAACCGACTAATGATTCAGGGCAAAAACATACAGGCTTCACAACTGTAAATGTGCTTCTTCCTTACAGATACTAGGCTAATGTAAACCAGTACTGTAAATAAGGCTTGTAGTAGTAGTAGTGTGTGGCTCAGTAATACTATTTACATCGTGTCCGGCTTTAGATGGAACAGCGTTGCATGTACAGTGGAACCTCGGCGTAGGTACGAGGCGTCAGTATGGCTTAAGAACTGATCGCCTCGTTCCACCATCTCTCAGGGATCGAGGAAGACATTCATCCAGACTCTTTTCTGTTCTGGTACCTAGGTGGTGGAACGAACATCCTCTAGATGTCCGTACAGCGGAGTCTTTGACAATCCTTAAACAACGACTCAAGATGTATCTGTTTCTTCAATACTTAGACTAATCCCCCCCCCAAAAAAACCTTCCCAACTGTGTTTGACTGATGGCACTTAGTTAATAACCTAGTAACCCAGTCTAAGTATCTATCCAGTGACGAAAACTTCAACTTTTTATAAGTCGCTCTGGATAAGAGCGTCTGCCAATGCCTAAATGTAAACCTAAATGTAAGAACTAACATTTTGCAAGAAATTTACATCTGAATGTGAAGCATCTACAGCATCGACTTCCGGCTGCGTGTACATCCGGTAGCCAATCAAAACTTTTTTTTTTTTGAATATCCAAAAGGGCAACATAAATGAAGGTTACGTGAGGTTTAATGTCTATTTAATTTATATTTAACTTCATTTACATGTATTTTATACATGTTTTCATTGTTCTTATATGCAAAAATATGATTAAAGTGTTGGAAGTTTTTAATATTGGTAATATTTTTGGGTGGCTGGAACAAATTTTCTGCATTTACATTATTTCCTATTGGAAAATGTGTTTCACAATACAAAATCTCACTTTAAGAACTAAAAATTTTGTCAGTATACAATATTTACTGACTCTTACTCAGATCAGTCTTGAATCAGTTCCAAATAAACTCGATTGCTGTGAGGAGGTGTTTCAACACTGAACTGACCCTAATGCAGAAACAAACACGGTGTGTATTTATTAAAGTCAACGGCAACTATTACTGTACATTACAGAATTGAGATGAGCTCTGGGTTAATGAACAAAAAGAGAAAAACATATGCACAATGTTATTAAGTAGGTGTTTTTCCATAACGTTTGAATCATTTATTTAGCCCTGGCACCGTGTTATCCATTTTAGAGCGCTGTTTAGGATTTCCGTGTGTACTTGGCAACAGGTTTGTTTTTGTTTACCTTATTACACTCATCGTATTTCTGTGAAATAAACTAGAGTTCGCACGTTTTCCAATCTATAATTGGTTTATCTAATGATGTGCTAAATGAAACCGAAGCAAAGATTAAATTAACCAAATGTACCGATATCTACGGTGGCCGAGAAGTGCAAAACAAAATAACAAAACCGAAAACAATAACAACACAGAAAACAAAATAACAAAACCAAAAACAAAATAACTAAACCGTAAACAATATAAAAAATCGGAAAACACAACAACATATCTAGATACAAAATACCAGTCCAATCAGCGGTAAGAATGTCATTCGCAAACCACACCTACCTTTTTGGCTTGTTAATTCTTACCGCTGATTGGACGAGACATCTGTCACTCAACATATACAGGAAGTACTGCAGCCACACGGACATTTAGATGTATTTTCATTTAAGGATTCCTTTCAGTATTTTAGGATTATACAGCACTTTGGTCAACTAAGATGTGTTAAATGTGCCTTATTTAAAATTATTCTGACTTCACTTGATAGTACTTCTTTTATGTCTTGAGTGACAGATGTCTCATCCAATCAGCAATAAGAATTTAATTTGCGAACTATACCTACCTTTTCCGGTTTGAGTGAATTGTCGTTGTGTTTTCTGATTTGTTATTTTGATTTTGAATTTGTTATTTTGTTTTCAGTTTTGGGGTTTTGTTTTCATTTTGTTTTTAAATTTGTAATTTTGTTTTCGGTTTTGTTAATTTTTTTTGCACTTCTCGGCCACCATAGGATGTCCTTACTGCTGTATCTCAACCTTCCCAGTTTACCTGGGCTTGGCACTGGCACTGGCACTGGGCGTTCTTTCATCAGGCGGGGTAAAGGGTCTTGCTCGGAGCATCAGACCCTGGGAACATACTGTAGACACGCTCTCATTTTGAATAACTTGGCTGTGCATCAGCAGATAATAGGTAGATAGTCGCAAGAAGGATAGTTTAAAGATCATCATTAGGTCCTGATGTACTGCTAATATGAGTTTGTTGGGAATGAAGTACTTTTTAGTATGCGCCACTTAAAGACAAAAATTAAATGAAATATTTTCTTGTTTCTTCATTTTCAGTTTTGAAACACTGACCCACAATCTTTTCATCATTCTCTATTTTCATTTGTTTGTTTTTTTTTGTTTTTTTTTTTTAGGCCACTAACTGACCACATTTTCCAACACATTCACAAACCTACTATTATGGCCCTGTCAGTTCTTTTTCTGGTACAAGTATGACCTCTGCAATTATTTTGTCAATTCACCAACTCCAGGAAGATTGCAAAAGTGGTCTCTGCTGTTTGTGAAAGTGATTTTTTTTTTTTTTTTTTTTTTTTTTACTCAAATTGATTTGGTGGGTTTTTTTTCTCTGTGAAGAGAAAATACTCCTTTCCCCCATCAACCACCATTTGTATGATCAAAAGTTAATGGAATTCTTCGGTCATGAAGACTTCAGCATCAGGATCAGTCGAAGTTTGGATTTTTCTCATGGGGGACTGCATCGTCTGAACAAAAATGAAACAAAAATAATAATCATTTTAAAAAAAGGCAAATAACATCTGTATTTTTTTAACCACCAGAATAATTCTCTACACCCCTTTTTCCAAGAAAGCCAATAATTATAGCTTGTGATGTTTATACTTATTGTGTGATAATTAAATAAATACAAATGTTAAATATACTACAAATTTTTTAATTTAAAAAAAAAAAATTTTTTCCTTCAAATCGGATACACACATTCCTAACCAAAATACAATTGTATGCAACTTTACTTTAACTGACAGCACTGACGACCTTTGTTTCTTTTTTATTTGATTTGTCCATTTATTCCCATTGTATGCTATGAAAGAGGGGGCGTAGTCGAGCGGCATCTGCAGATGGAGAGAAGCAGATGAAGCCAACAAGTAGCACTTAATGTTTTCCACCTGTGGCTCATTATGCAGTTTTAATTTATGTGTTTCTTTGGGTGAGCAGAAACAGAAAGACCTGTGACTAAGGTACCAGCGCATTGAGCTGAGAGTGTGTGTGTGTGTGTGTGTGTGTACTGTGTATGTACACTCACTGGCCACATCACTATGTACACCTAGTACTGGGTTGGACCCCTTTTTTGCCCTTAGAACTGCATTAATTTTTCATAGCATAGATTAAACAAAACAGCTGGTAGAGCTTTTAGTCCATCATGTCGTTGCTTTGTCGGCTGCACATCTGTAATGCGATTCTGTACACATCCCAAGAGTGCTCTATTGGCTTTTGATCTGGTGACAGTGGAGGCCGTTTGGGTACAGTGACCTCATTGTCATGTTCAAGAAACCAGTTTGGGATGATTTTAGCTTTGTGACATGGCGTGTTATCCTGTTCATTAAGGAACGGACAACAATGCTACTCAGGTAGCTGTAAGTTAATACAAAGGAGCGCAAAGTGTGCCAGTAAATAATCCTTCACACGTCACCACCATCAGTCTGAAACTTTAATAAAAGGCAGGATGGATCCATGCTTTCATGTTGTTTACGCCAAATTCTGACCCTACCATTTGAATGCCGCAGCAGACCCCGAGGCTCATCAGAACAGCTGAGCCCATGTGAAGTCTGTAGTCTCAGTTTCCTGTTCTTAACTGACAATGCCTAAATGCACACGAGTGGCTGGTTATATATATTTGCGTTACAATCAGTTGAACAGGTGTACCTAATGAAGTGTCTAGGTGACATTTCATTCATAATGAGTACCAGAATAAAATGTACTAGACTCTCCAAGCCTGCTTTCAGTCTTTTATTCCCTGTCATTCTTGTAAGTGTTATATAAACTCAGACCGTGCCATTTCAAGAAAGGTACATATGTACGTAAGTGTACATCTTGGGGTGACTAATCCAAAGGTCTGTTGGTGCCCACAGAAATAAAGGTTTACTGGTGGATACTAAAAATAGCCTAGAAAATGCACTCCATACAGTACGTCATCTGTGAAAGCCTCGTACATGTGCCTCTTTCTTCACGTTTGTTATGTTTTTGGTCCTAATTGCTGTTCAATCTTAAATTGAAGAATGCACATTGCAAGACATAAGTCAATGTTCTCCAAAAAATTACTTTCCAAAAGAATGTAGATGCAGACTAGATGTTAATGATTAATTGACTAATGAAATTAGAGAAAGACTATAAATCATGTCATTTACATATTCAGTGATCACTCCATGATTAATCATTGTAACTTTTAAAATTTTAATTATTAATATACTTATTGCAATTATTATTATTATTATTAGTCAAATTCAAATTTTATTTGTCACATACACAGTTATACACAGTAAGATATGCAGTGAAATGCTTACACGACCAAAATAATATTTTGTTATTTTTATTATTATGCACATTGAACATAATTTAATTGATTAAAAAGTGTTAACACACCACAGACAAAGATATCACGTTTTATTATTATTCTTTGCTGTAACAGGGTTGAGAGTAACAGGGTTGAATCTTTTTTTTTTTTAAACCATGTAATTAGTCAAACAATGTGGTTAACTAGGATCTATGAAAATAGCACAAGAGCATTAAGAAGATTCTAAGGATGTGCTTTAAGGTATAAAAAAAACAACTCAGAGATTTCTTTGATCATGGTGCACAGTACGGTGGCAAATTCATGTGCAAAAATGATTCCTCACATTCACAATATGAATCCTGGAATATAGAAAAAAACCTCCATAGATGTGATAACCTGGTCATTTTATACATTCAAGTCGTCAGCTGACTTAATTTTATTGCCACATAACGTTGCAAACCCGGACCTGACCAACTGAAGCAACGCCAGATCATGACACTGCCTCCAGAGGCGGATACAGTCGGCACTATGCATGCTGGGTGCAACCCTTCAAGCTCTTCTCTTCTTACCCTGACACGTTCATCACTGTGGAATAAGATCAATCTAAACTCATCAGACCACATGACCTTTTTTCAATCCTTATGCCCCCTAGCAAACCAAAGTCTTTTTTCTCATTAACCTCACTAATCAAGTGGTTTGCTCAATGCCACACAGCAGTTTGGTCTCAATCCTGTGAGTTTTTATCACAATGTGTATGTAAATTCTCTTACTTTTACTATTAAACATAGCTCTGATTTCTACTGTCATTTTTTAGCATGCGTTGTTACTAAGCGTTCACGTGATCTCCATTCATGCTTTTTCCAGACCGCATTCATTACACAAAGTTGATGGTCCAGCACTATTCCTCCAGGTTTTGATAACATTTAATTAAGGGTTAAAAAAAAAAAAAAAAAAAGATTTCCCGTAATTTCAATGCCCTTAATTGTTTTAAGTGCTTGATGCAGCTCAATAATTTAGCCCTTCTGAAATGGACTCTTTTTTTTATCCAGGCAGTGTATATAATTATTGTAATTGTATCCTGTAATTTCACAAACAAAAAAATGAAAAAGAAACCAATAATTTTTCTTTTCCCCATGATCTTCAGGAAAATTCAAATGATGCAATTGCCTGTTATGCACATGACTTGGAATGGACAAGTAGGACGATTAAGCTATTTAAATTACATATTCATATAAAATAGGATTTCTTTTCTTCGAAACTGTTCAGGTCATAAGTTGCTCATACAGTTCTGTGCAAAAGTCTTGAGCCTGCCCGCATTTCTCCATATTTTGCTTCCAGTGAGTCAGACGTTCTAGTATTTTAATGTGGTTGTTGGCCTTTCGGCTGCTCCAGAATAGGGGTCGCCACAGCGGAATATCCAGTCCGCACTACAACATGGCACAGGTTTTACGCCGGATGGCCTTCCTGACGCAACCCTCCCATTTTATCCGGGCTTGGGACCGGCACTGCTTTTTCGGCTCTCATTATCAGTCTAGTCCCTGTACCTGAGCAGATTCAGAGTAATGTTTTTTGGTTTGTTAAGCCACACAGTGACATATAAAGCATTCTAGCATAAAAAAATAACAAGTTTAACGCATGAACCAGTAAGAAACAGGTGCAGATGATCACAGATCAGGCCGGTAGACAAGAGGGGAAATAAGGTTGCTGTTGAGAAATAAGGTTGCTGTAAAGCACTTACCATTTGTGAAACACTTGTTCACTTTTCTTCAATTACTTAAATTCCTCAGTTAATGAATATTAGTCTACATAATTCAATTTCATTTAAATTAATTTAATTTAATAGAAAGAAATGAATGGCGGCACGGTGGCTTAGTGTTTTGCACTGTCGCCTTGCACCTCAAGGGTCTGGGTACGATTCCCGCCTCGCGGTCTGTGTGCATGGAGTTTGCATGTACTTTCTGTGCTTGGTGAGTTTCCTCCCACAGTCCCACAGGACATGCAGATTAAACTACTTGCTATTCCCAAATTGCTTGCAGTGAGCGTGTGAGTGTATGTGTATATGTGTATGTGTGTATGTGTGTGCCCTGCGATGATTTGACTTTTGAACAGTACTGTAGGTTGCTAAGAAGGGCACTTTAACTATATTTAAATGTATCGAACTGCATACATATTTATAAAAGTAATTCCACAAATTTGGAGCACAAATATAACACCCTGTGTGCTGAAACAAACTTCTGCACTTAACATTTAAAAAGCATTTAATAATTTCCAAGTAAAAGCAATTAAAAGCAGAAATCCTGTTTTCCTGTCATACTGTCTTGTCGCTACTAGTTTCACACTCACACCGCTGCTCCTAATTGGGCCACTTTCCTGCTTAAGTGGGAAAAAAGAATAACTGAGCCCTGGTTGGTCCCCTGAGAACATGTGGGTTTTTTTTTTTTTTTACTACATTGTGCTTACTCACTGACCCATGGGTTGGACAGACATAGTGCTGATGAGCATCTCCCAAGAGAAACATAGAAAATGGTCATGATTTAGTCCCTAAAAGTCATAACCGATTCCATGGCAATGGCACACACTTGAGCTTTTCTTGGGTGCGATGTGATGTGACGCCAGTTTAGACCTGATACATGTCTGGAAAGCAATACATCCTGTTAAACAGAATGAGTTTTTCACATTTCTAAAAGAACCCTTTACGTTCATCATCTCGGTTCACTCAGGAGTAACACATACTGTAGTAATGCGGCATCGTTACCTCTCCGAGGTTGATTATTTTCCCAATTTACTGCAAAAAGACATTGTTCATTTGAATCATTTATGATAATGTTTAATGTGGTGGAACAATTTATTTCCTGTTCTTACTTCTCATTAGCCTTTTTTTTTTTTTTTTTGGACGTAATAAGACAAAAATAAATTCATCCTATATTATAAACAAACAACAAAGCTATTCTGAAGACTATTCTGTGCCAAAAAGAAAAATACAGATTTACCTTTGACAATTACCAAACACTGATATTACAGACTGCTTTCAAAATGCTAAATTAATGTGCTAACAAAATACTTCACTATCTAGGATTACACAGCTGTTATGTACATTCACGTAAAAGCGACTACTGTACAAGTTCAGGTTTATATTACTACAGGCAGGATAATGTTTTGGACCGAGTGTAAATAAGTTAAATAAAAACCTTGCAGTCTGAAAATACTGTCAGAGAGAATTTATCAACATAAGAAAGATTAGTGATACAAAGGGTGTTCCATCACTATAAAATATTCCACCGAAGCCCTCCACCACGATATCGTGATAGCAAACACACCATTAAAAATTAAACATAGGTGATTTTTTTTCCCCCCGTGTATTAGCATATTTAACACATCTTGTAGTTTCCTGGTGTGTGAAAATAAGGACACACCTTCATCTTGCTTCTGCATTGTTCCGGCACAATATCACTTTAAACTTTAATAAAGATGAATTCTATCTGAACTTTCTCTAGCAATGTGCGACTAGGCTAATGAGACCACCTCCTGCCTTAACACAGTCTCTTATAACAAGGCTTGTCCAATTATTCACCCCTTCACATTCCAGGGGAAATGTTTTAACCCTGTTGTTCGCTGTCAGGGGTAAGCTTAATGGGTTCAGACTGGCAGCGTTGGTGGACAAGCTTGGGGATACAGCACGCGTTGGAGGACAAGACAAGACGTGGTACAAAATTACCTTTTGTTCCATTGTGCTTCGTAGCGGTCAAGAAAACACTGTGCGGATATACAGTATGACACAACATCAAAATCACTTGAGGTTCCTGAAGCATGATGATGTGAATTATAGATCATGCAGCTGATGCAAAAGCAATGAAAACACCACTGAGCTAAGCAGAATGTTGACTAATGCCCAGCCAAGCACAAACTGCCAACCCATGTTAACATCAATGCATGTGCTTATGCTATCAAATTCATACAGAATATAAAATATAGTATAAGTATTACTACTAAAATACATAACTATTTTTCATTAGACAGTAATCTTTCACATTCAGATCTGTGTCCACACCACTAACCATCCTCAAGTCCATTTTGGAACTTCTGGGAAATTCTCATAAGTTTCCTTAGAAATTTGTCAGGTATTCAATTGGAACCCTATTGTGAACTAGCACACCTTGAATATGGGATAGTGTGGCTTGGCTTATTCGCTGATTATTCATGTTATTCGAGTTCCACATGATGGTGTGTGAGAGGCTTTCTCCAGATTCTGGTTACTTATCTGCTCCTAAAATCATGCAGCAGACTGGCAGAGGTAAATTGTCCCCTGGTGTGAGATGGACTGGTATCAATCCCTGGGTGCATTCTTGCCTCACACTTCGTGTTTCCAGAATAAGGTCTGGTTCCTTCACAACCCTGAGCAGAACAAAGTGCTTGCTAATGATGAATAGGCACAATAATATAAGATTTTTTTGGGAACACCAATCATTATGTCTTTGGGCTGTGGGAGGAAACCCACTAAGCACGGGAAGAACATACAAACTCCATGCACACCTAAGGTGGGAATCGAACCCATACCCTGGAGGTGCGAGGCAACAGTGCTCTACTAAGCCACCCTGTTTGTTTACAATCAATTTATAAAATAAATATATAGAAGTATATAATGAATAAAATATTATAAATAAATATTGAATAAAGTCTTTGTTTGTTTTCATGACATATATATGGCATTCTGTTAGATATGACATTATCTGTGTCATGTGGACTTAATTTAAATTAGGTTTAAATGGATGATTATCAGAATTTCATGTAATGTCGTGCCTTTAAGATGCTAGACATTCGTGGCTTTTGATGTCTTCCAGCAATGTGAACAGCTTGGTGCGAGTGTCATGAATTTCCACGAATTTGCCCAAGAACGAACATCATCTCACACAGCCTATCTATGTGAATTTATATATTACATAAATTTTCCTGAACTTCCATCCAATAGGAATCTAGTTGGCTTGTTCACATCCAATCTGTCTTTTAGTTAGCGTTCACATCTTTGCCATCATTAGTTTGAACACTCTTGTTGTTATTGTGAATAAAAATCTATAACTACTGTGAAGAAACTTGCTGTAAGTGTGAATAAATCTGTTATTTTTTCAAACATAGCCATCATTACTGTGAATAGACCTGTTGTTAGGGTTAACAGACATTTCATTAGTGTGCACAAACCTGTCATTAGTGTTACATGTCTGTCATTGGTGTGAACAGACCTGTAATTTGTAATTCGATGACAGCCGTCATTACTGCAATTAGGCTTTTCATTACTGTAATTAGAGCTCTTATAACAGTGATTAGAATGCAAACAGACCATCATTACTGCTACTTCCCATCATTATTGCAATTAAGCATGTCATTACTGTGATTAGATCTCTCATTACTGCAACTAAACCTCTCATTACTATGGACAGAACTGCCATTACTACAAGTACAATTATTCCGATCATTACTGTCATCAGACCTGTAACTACTGCAAACAAATCTGACATTACTGCTTCAAATCCCATCATTACCATGATCAGACTTGTCATTACTGTGAACGGACCTGTCATTACTGCTTCTAATCCCTTCATTACTGAAATTATGCCTATCATTACTGTCATCAGGCCTGTCACTACTGTAAACTGACCTGTCATTACTGTTATAAATCTGTCATTACTGTAATCAGACCAGTCATTACTGTAATTAGACCTGAAATTACTGTAATCAGACACATCATTACTGTAATCAGACACATCATTACTGTAATCAGACCTGTAATTACCGTAATTAGACCTAATTAGAATGGACCTGTAATTACCGTGATCAGACATGACAGTGCTGTTAAAAGACCTGCCATTACTGCTTCTAATCCTGTCATTACTGCAATTAGGCTTTTCATTACTGTGATTAGAGCTCTTATAACAGTGATTAGAATGAATGAGATCATCAATACTGCTTCTTTCCATCATTATTGCAATTAAGAATGTCATTACTGTGATTAGATCTCTCATTACTGCAACTAAACCTCTCACTACTATGGACAGAACTGCCATTACTACAAGTACAATTATTCTGATCATTACTGTCATCAGACCTGTAACTACTGCAAACAAACCTGTCATTACTGCTTCAAATCCCATCATTACCATGATCAGACTTGTCATTACTGTGAATGGACTTGTCATTACCGTTATAAATCTGTCATTACTGTAATCAGACCAGTTATTACTGTAATCAGACCTGTAATTACCATAATCAGACCTGTCATTACTGTGATTAGACATGAAAGTACTGTTAAAAGACCTGCCATTACTGCTTCTAATTCCTTCATTACTGCAATTACACCGGTCAGTGGTGTGACAAAACCTGCCATTACTCTGGACACTTGTCAAGGCACAGTGCGTCAATTCCTGTAAATTATCCTGTCAATACTGTAAATAGCCTCATCATTACTGCAAACAGAACTGAACTTTGTGTTGAGTAGATCTGTCATTACTGTGAACAGATCTGTCATTACTGCATCTACTTCTGTCATTGCTGTGATTGGATCTGTCATTACATCTTTTATTACTACAACTATTCCTGTCAATACTATAAACAGGACCTGTGTTTAGTGTAAACAGACATGTAATTTCCGTCGAACAGACTTGTAATTTCCATGAGTAGACCTGTGATTATGCCATCTAGTCTAATTCATTATTGTGATTAGATCTGTCAATTGTGTGGTCAAGCCTGTCATTACTGACAATAGTCCTGTCATTGCTGTCATTAGGTCGCTCATTACTGCAATTAGATCTGCACAAACCTGTCATCATTTCAAACAGAAATGTCATTACTGCATGTACTGCAGCTGTCTCATTCAACACCTGAGTTACACCTGTCAGCCTTGTGATTTGATCTGTTATTAATGTGAACAGACCTTTCATTACTGCAGCTAGTCCTGTCATTACTGTGATTAGACGTTACTATATGTAGACATTTCATTACTCTACATTTGTGTTGAACAAACCTGTCATTGTAATCAGACCTGTCATTAATGATAACAGACCTGTAATGAAAAAAAAAAAAAAGCCTGAAACATGAAAATGTAATTTTTTCCCCCAATGCATTTGAACAGTTTGAACAGTAGTGGAACGTGTCAAAGGATTTTAATGATTTATTTAAGAAGTCTGTCAGTGTTTTAATGCTGTTCTGTTTTGTGATCAGACCTACCAATACTGTGACTAGACCCGTCACGGCTTTGAACAGCGTGAGCAGACCTGTAATTTGTATTGAACAAACCTGGAAATACTGCAATCTGACCTGAACAAGACATGTCATTATTGTGACTAGACCTGTCATTACTGCACTCAGACTTGTACACATAAAACGAGTCAATAAGAAACATCAATAACGTGCACGACTCATAAGTATCCTCAAGCACAACATCAAGAAGTCATATTTGTAGGAATGATCTATTCTGGCAGCCATGCTTACATCGAGTGAAAACCTTCAGCACAAAGATTATGGGCTGTTCCTGAAGCAGAGAAGGTCAGATTCAGTGCTTTTGTCATTGTGACATTTTCACAGCTTTTAGTAGGACATCTTTGCAAGGGAATATGTAGGTTTAGGAGATGCACTGGTAGTACAGTGACGAGTGATGGAAAAACTTTGCATAAGTTCTCATTATGGCCAGAAACTAGATATTTATTTGATCTATTGCCATGTATAAAAATGGGTCAAAAAAAAAAAAAAGAAAGAAATTCAGATTTCATACATTATGCAACTAGTTAGATCTGTGACACCTTTTTGGAGCAAGTGGATAGAAGCCACTTTGAATTTGTAATGGAATGTGTGTTGTTGTTTTTTTCTACTTCTACTTTCCTGACCTTACAGGATCAATTATTTGCTCATGTCACAGATTTTAAGCTCATAGACTACGGCATAGAAAGTAAAAAATGGCTTTGAACTATTTTCCAGGCCAAGAAAAGCAACATACGCATATACTAATGGTTTTCTGATGCATAAGTGAAGCGAAAGCCATAGCAAAGCAGAAAAAGTGACAGGTTTGGAAATTTACTGCACGAACAAGGCAGAAGCCAAAGAAGCAGCAGCCTGTGAATAATGACTCTGGTGGAGAGGATGCTTAGCAGTATATTCTTATATGAAAGAAAATACATTCATTTAGCTGTTATGTAACCAAAGATTGAACATTTATATATTCATTTGTGAAACTGAGATTATCTCGATATTTATAGCGCTGTAGGAATAATAATAATAAAAAAAAAACAGGATTGGGAGTCCCATGATGCTAATACACAATTCCATTTATCCATGGGCTTATTTTCTGTTAGCTGTCTTGCAAATTATGTGATAAATTACCTGCTTATAGGCATGTTAGGCCCAGTCTGATATTTACTCTGCCGATATGAGACTTGTATGGAATACATTCTTCTTCTCTTCTACTGGCAGGAGCAATTTTGCTCATAGAAACTTGATGTCCAACTTCATTAAGACAATGTGCCTCACTTTGAAGTGGACCGGACCACTCAAAGTTCCCAAGCCTGGTACACTGTAGGTCCTGTTGGAGAGATCCTGTCGATGTCTTCCAGGAGATCTCTTTTGATTGCTGTTCTCCTGTTTCCTCCTTCTGCCCCCAAGCTTCTCGTTTCCTTAGACGCTCTTTTGTGCCCCATCTCCAGACGGACGCAGCCTGTTAGGTCGTTGTCAGTGTAGATTTTGTTTCTTACTCCCAAGTTCAGCGTGTTGGAACTAAGAGCTTTGTCCAAGGGGGAGCAAGTCTTCTTGCTCGTCTTAACCCTCCTGAGACGCATCTGCGAAGGCTTGACCAAGCAGCAGGATGGTCGCTGCATCCAAGCTGCCTGAAATCCTTGCCGGAAATTTTTGTTGTAGTAGCCGTAGATGATGGGATTGACACTTGAGTTGGAAAAGGCCAGCCAATGGGAGAGAGGGAAGATGTAACCTGTTAGAAGATCCAGTTGATCACCTTCAGGACGTGCGTAGTCAGTCAGCAGCATGAGAGTCCAGAGAGGCAGCCATGATAGCATGAAGAGAAGGGCGACAACGATGAGCATTTTGATGACTTTGATCTTCCTTTTCGATATAGGTGACTTCCTTTGGGGAGCGCCTGAAGGCTGGTTTACCTTGCTGTGAAAGGTAGTCGAGTAGAGTTTAACTCCAATGCGGCCATACATAAGGATGATAAGAATAAGGGGAATCAGGTATATATGGGCAAACAGCACTGTGGTGTACACTTTCCGCATCTCAGGATCAGGCCAGGTCTCGTAGCAGGAATAAAGAGGATAGGTCAGGTTGTAGTTGTCACCTTCAACCATAAAGTGATTTTGTTCTTGCTTGACGGTCAACATCAGGGCCGAGGGGAACATTATGAGCAGAGCCAACATCCATATCATCCCAATGATTGCCTTCGCCACAAAAAGTGTTAGTCTGGGTTTAAAAGGATAAACTAAACAGCGAAACCTTGGGTTGAAACAAAGACATGGGGCAAAAAGAAAAACTTTAATCAGTTACAGATTCACGTCTATATTTGGACAAACAATCAAATTCTTTAATATTAATTCAATAAATTTTTACTTATACAATAAATTTTTACATTGTTTTTATAGTTCTGTCAGATTGAACGCAAGCATTTAAAAATATCTATATTTTAGAGGGTTTTTTTTATTTCAAAGTTTGCGAATGCAGAGCAGGATAATTTGTTTTTATTATAAAAAAAAAAGATTCATTTTATGTCTTTTTAAATTCAGTTTACATTTTCATTGGAACTTTTTTACTGCTTGATAATGATCATAAATACAATAAAATTATGAAATAATACTGGTTGATAATGAAGAAAAGATCTAAACAAAGCAGTTCTTTTTTTTCCTTTCTTATTTCTAATCTCTTAAAGATGTAGGTATTTTTGTGTCAACTTTCATGTATTTACATTTAGACATTTAGATTCATTTTTCAAACAATTCCTTACAAATGTGCTTAAAAATGTAGGTTATATTAAGTAAAGTGATTTTTACTCATTATTACAGATTACAAGATGGTCAGCAATACTTATACACTTATACTTGATTGGCACTCACCGACCCCTCCGTTATGTACACTTAGGTGAACTCAATGTCATGTTCAACCCCCGAGTCTGAGATTATTTTAGTTTCATGACATGGTGCATTATCCTGTGTTCATAAATGGATGGCATGGTCAGCAAAAATACTCTGTGGCATGCTCAGCTGGTGCTGAGAGGCCCAAAGTGTACCAAAGTGAATATCCCCCATATTGAACAAGGCAAGCTGGATCCGTGCTTTCATGTTGTTTATGCCAAATTCTGACCCTACCATCTGTTGCAGCAGAAATTGAAACTCATTAGACCAGGCAACCCATGTGAATTGTAGCTTTCTGTTCTTAGCTGAGGGTACCGTCACCCGGTGTGGTCTTCTGCTGCTGTAGCACATCTGCTTCAAGGTTCCACCTGTTGTGTGTTTAGAGATGTTCTTCTGCTGTTGTTTGAGTCAGCTAAAACCAATCTGGCTATTCTCCTCTGCCCTCTGGCATGAATAATGCATTTTTGCCCAGAGAACTGAGGCTCAGTGGATATTTTCTCTTTTATAGATTATTCTCTGTAAACCCAAGAGATGGTTTTATGTGAAAATCCCAGCAGATGGGCCGTTTCAGAAATACTCACACCAGTCTGTCTGAAACCAACAACCATGCCACGCTCAAAGTCACTTAAATCACCTTCCTTATTTATTCTCATGTTCGTTTAAACTTAAGATTCTTAAGTGTCTTGAGCATGTCAACACACCTACTGTAAATGCACTGAGTTGCTGCCATGTGATTGGTTGATTAGACATTTGTGTTAAAGGGCAGTTGGACAGGTGTACCTAATGAAGTGGCCGGTGAGTGACTTATTCGCACTTATCAAATGCACTTATCAAACATCTTCTTCCTCCCGCCTCTACACTTATGCCATTATGCTAAATGTTGCACTGTGCAAGGATTAGAAGCTTTTAGCGTAAGTGTTGAAAATGACATGTCCAACCACTCATGGCTCCCATTTCTGGCGCCTCAGGAAAAAAAAAAATTCTGACATTCAAATGATAGTTTCAATTTACAGCCACAAGCACATGACCACTTACCTGTCCACTGCAATAGCCACCAGCGTGAAGACGGAGGCACAGACAGACATTCCTTGTACAAGGCCACTAAGCTTGCATATTACATTACTGAATGGCCAACCTGTCCAAAGACAAAAGCATTACGAGTTCACTACAAAGGAATACAAAAAAGTACTTCTTTTGCACCTGCTTTTCTTTCTTCAAGGTGCATAATAGTATTTCATGTAGATTTCGAAAAAAAAAAGTGTGTATTTTTGGGAAAACTAACAAGTGCAAGTACCATTGCTCTTATTTTATATCTGTCGGGGCTGCAGTGGAGAGGGCATTGGAGAGGGTATAAACCTTGGGTGTCTACCATCCGGTCACCAGTTTACTGCTATATTATTATTAGTGTTAATGTTAGGGCTGATATATACATGTACAGTATGTCTTATCCTGTACAGGATTGTGGCAGCCTGGAATATATCCCAGAAGACTTTGTGCATCAGGTGGGATACATACTAATGAGGGTGTCAATTAGCCTACTCTGCATGTCTTTGGACTGTAGGAGGAAACTGGAGTATGCAGAGGAAACCCACCAAGCATGAGGAGAGCATGCAAACTCCATGCACACAGACCCAAGGTGGAAATCGAACCCTCGACCCTGGAGTACTAACTACTACGCCACCTTGCCACATAATTCTAAAGCCTGTTGGGGTCAAATTCAACCGGATGTTCATTTTCATTCACTCTTTCAAAAGTTATATGCTTTCCAATTTAATAAGTAAATAAATAAATGCAGTTCTCCTATGTAAAATAGACTTGCCAGTTATGAGGTTGTCCACCAAAGTGGTGGGAATGCAGAAGATCCCCACAAGCAGGTCGCTAATGGAAAGGTTTAGGATGAAGACATTAGTGACCGTCCACATGTGTCTGTTCTTCAGGACTAGAAGACACACCACACTGTTACCTATCATGCAAAGCAGGAAGATGAACAGGTACGCCAGAATGAACATGGAAGCTATGCCCAGTGAGTGCTGAAAGTATGGAGACAATAGGATGTCCTCTGTGCGACTGGTGCTGTTGGTCATGTTAATGTCGGAGAGGACATCTGAAGTCAGGTTAATTGTCGTTAACTCCAATGTTGCTCCACCCATATCGGCTTTGTCTCTATAATATTCTTCTTTCGTGGGTGAGAGGAGCAAACCTGACCAAAAAACAAAACAAAACAAAAAAAACATTCACATACAAAAGGGGGAAGGAGAGAAAACTAAATACTGAAAATGCAACTAAAAATAATTGATCTGCACGAATGCTGTAACTTTTCTCATTGATTGATTTCGTGCATATAAGCACTCACTGTCCACTTTATTAGGAATGCCTAATGTACACCTGCACATTCATTTGAAATTTTCAATCAGGCAAACAGAACAAAATCAGGCAGCTGACAAAAAATTCCAATCTTTAATTGTTTTGGTGAGCATGTAGGCTCAGATCTCTATTTTTTCCTGCATGAAGTGGAAATGTGGGCTCCTAAAGTTTGACATATTGTGAGTTTTAACATGCTTTTTCTGGTTGGTATGATATTTTGAGTCAATCCCAATCTAAATGGTGTTCCACTCACAGAATTGTCTCTCACTGCATAGTTTCAACAATTCTAGGAGATCAGCTGTTTTTTTTTTTACCTGCCTAATATAAAGAGCCATGCCAAAGTCAACATCACTGAAATCACAAATTCATTTTTCATTTTAATATTTGATGTTGAATTTTGTTTAAAGCTCTTGACCTATATCTGCCTGATTTTATGTATTGTGTTGTTGTCACATTATTTATTCATGGTTGATTGGGTAATTGCAGGCGTTAATAGATTTTAATAAAGTGAGTGTATTTCACAGTACACATTGTGCACTGATGTTCATATAACTGACAGCATGATCATGATACATTGTCAAATCCTTAATAACTCGAGAGGGAGCCCAATCAATGTAATGATGATAATAATCAGGATAAGACAAACAAATATGATAATCATCAGAACACAAATAAGGCAAAAATCAACAGAAAATGGAAAACTTAAAATAATTCAGATTTGCTTGCCTATGCTTTAGGGAAATTCTTTTTTTTTTTATTATTATTTTACAAGGCAGATCCATGAACTAACAGGGTCTATTTAAACTATGTTTTTGGATGAATTAATAAGTTATTTTTGGAACTTTCTAATTCCTAATTAACAGGCATAGCCTTGTAATTAACAATGATCAACACTGCATTAAATTTGACAGTAATGCTCCAAGTCACTTGAATCAGAATATCTAAAAGCAGAAATCTGTTGAACCGCTCAGCAAATGTTTAAACCATTAGTATCTAAAATGCACATAAAGAGCACTAACTACCCACAGGATGAAGCCAGAGCATGCATTAAAAATTTTTTTTAAAAACATAATTTTTCCATATCTCAGTGAATAACAACACATCATTTCTGTTAGATCATGTAGTTTTATAAGATCTCTTTTTAAAGTAACAGAAGTAAACAAAATCAACAAAACAACTATAGCAGTGCTGTAAATAATGATCAAGTATAAAACTGTCTGAAGATGAATAAAATAAAGATTCCTACCTGCGAGTTTTGAAAGAGAAAAGTAAAAGAAATACCCGGTTAGGTTGTTAAAAAGAAATAATAATAATAATAAGTTCAGTACACAATGATGATGGAATCAGATGGCTCGGAGTGCGCGCGCTCTGCCGCAGCGCCTGTTCAGGGAGTGCGCGCTGCGCGAACTCCGCCCACTTGTATCTTGGTCACGCCCACACGAGCTGAAACTCTTGGTTAATAAAGATGAAGATGAAGGTCTTGCTGCTTCTGATTGTGATGTTTACTGTACGACGACAAAAATAACTACAACAACAATAATAATAATAATAATTGGACTTGTTATATTATTATTATTATTATTTTCATTAATCATTATAATCATTTATAATAATTAAAATTAATGTTATTATATTATCAATAATGATAATACTACTACTGCTAATAATAATACTAATAATGATAATAATAATAATAGGACTTGTTATATTATTAATATTATCATTAATAATTATAATAATTTATAATAATAAAAAATATGCTATTATATTATCATTAATAATAATAATATTAATACTACTACTACTAGAATCAGAATCAGAAAGAGTTTTATTGCCAAGTACGCTTACACGTACAAGGAATTTGTTTTAGTGACAGAGCTTCCAGAACAAAAAACAAATGACAAGACAAAACAGCACGACATGAAAAAAAAGGGTTGACATCAAATGGAGTAGGGTGTGAGATACTTTTAAATAAGTTACATAAATGTCTCCTTCTCTTCTAACTCACATCCTACCTGTGGGGCATAGCCACTAACAACATTGAACATCACCCCTTCAATTTCCAGCTTCAGACTCATCACCCTATCTGATACTCTCTT
>JAOVVB010000008.1:17122490-17139203 GCA_028570985.1 Heterobranchus longifilis
AAACATTTAAGTGTGACAAACATGCAAAAGAATAAGAAATCAGGAAGGGGGCAAATAGTTTTTCACACCACTGTATACAGTTGCCCTCCAAATGGCTCAGCAGATTAGAACATGTGTAGAGAGAGAGGTCTCACTTTACCATGTTGTAGTGCGGACTGGGTATTCCGCTGTGGCGACCCCTTGTCGGGAACAGCCGAAAGACCAACATCAAAGAATATCTAATGTGTAGAATAAATGGTTAGAAAAGTAACGAGTCGAGTGTAGCTGAATGTAGCGGAGTAAGAGTAACGTTTCATCTTCACAAATCTACTCAAGTAAAAGTAAAAAGTTTGGTGCAGTAAAACTACTCGTAGAAGTGAATTTTTTTTCAAAAAGTTACTTAAGTAAATGTAACGGAGTAAATGTAACTCGTTACTACCCACCTCTGCCTGTTTCTCACTGATTTGTGCCTTACGTTAGATGTTTTTTTTATGCTTTGATTAAATGATTGTGGCTTAAACAACAAAAACATGTGAGTCGAAAACTTGCCAAACATGTGAGTCAGAAAAGTCCTTCAGGAAGCCTGGAGAACTATTTCTAAAATAGCTTAAAAATAGACAGTGCTGTCTATAACCAGTTCTACAGTACCAGACGCTAAAGGGCAAAACGCAAGAGAGCATTTTCCTTTTTATAATTTATCAAACTGAGTTCATGAAAGCCTTACTAATGAGCCAAGTTGCAGGTTGGTAGAATGTTAATTGAAATCTCTGGTTCTGCAGGACTACTGTAGAATGCAACACTTATACCTTTATATAGTAAGAACTATAGATCCTTGCTTACAATATGGATCGCCAGACCGTTACGTTTTCTTTCTTTAAGATGAAAAAAAAGATTGAAATGTTCTGTAGATCCTGCCTACTGACTAATTACGTACTGTAGATCCAGGCTTTTCATCACTGTGTACTCTGCTCCAGCTTCACAGAGAACTCTGATTTGTCTTTGGGTAGATTTTGGATTACAGAGATGAAAGACATACTGGGACGTTGCAGCTGTGTATTTGCACATGCAGAGTAATAGTCAATTTAAAGAACGCCAATTTTGTGACAGCTAACCCATGATAAATACCATTTAGATTGAATCATTTTAAAATTTACCAATAATAATGGAGCTGAGACCACATATTCCACATTTTTTTTTTTCTGTAACTGCCACTTGCTGGAGAAACACAGGTGATATTACGCAGATGATCCCCAAGCTTTATTATGACAAATACCACTGTAACCCACTGTCGAACCGACATTTAAAAAATTAGCTTATTTTCAATACAGTTTTCCAACAGCTGGCAACCTTTATTACACGATGATGGATCATCATTAGACATAAGTATGCTAAATTAGACTTAATTGAACAAAATATACACCAAGACTAATAATGCACATTATTTTGTACTAAAGAGTATCCTGCTTATATAGAAGGGCAGCTCTAATAAGGCATAGAGTATTTTTACAAAGATTTGTTTTTAATATATCATCATAGGCAGGAAAAGCAAGATGGAAGTAGGATAATGACCTTAAAATCTGATCTATGCAAATCAAAAATAATGTTGAATTTTGCAATGCAGCTGGTGTAGATAGTTGGTGAAAGAAGTGGCTAGTTTTAATATCATGATTCTGTTGTTTATCCATCATCACTCCAAAATATATAATATATATATTTTTTTCAATTAATGTTTTAATTTTGTAGCCTACTGAATGTTTTCCCATGGTGGCAAAGTGGCTTAGTGGTTAGCACTGTCACCTCGCACCTCCAGGGTCCGAGTTTGATTCCCGCCTTGGGGTCTGTGTCTGTGTCTCTATAATCCTACATTTTATACACTTTAAACTATTCAAGTAATTTTCAGGCAGCACATCTTATGTAGTAGGAGCAAATTACATGCCGAGTTTGTTTAGAATTGCAACGAAATCTGAAGAAAAAAAACAAAAAAAATGAAAAAGGATATTTTGAAAATCTTAAGATACTGTAGAATCACAATACAAATCAAATGGGCACCTGGGTATCGTGATAATATCATATTGTTTGGTCCCTGGTGATTCCCATCCCTCCTAGTTACTAAAAAAGTAATAATTCCACTTTTCTCTGTAATGCATTTAGAGCATTTAGAGCAGAGGAAAAGAATGTGCAAAGAACATGATTTACACCGTATAGAAACCTATAACTTCAAACAAATGCAGCTTCCTTCTTTGTGTTTCCTTTCAGATCATGCATCCAATTTCCATATATATATATATATATATATATATATATATACAATGCCTCTGTGCTGGTGAAAGTGCGAGAGCTTTCTGAATTGACGAGCAATAAATCTGACAGGCAATTATGAGTGATGCCTTTCTGTCCTGATTGTTTGGATGTTGCTAATCCACATTAATTTTATCTCCTGTTTGCAGAGCGTGGGATGCCACAGAGGCCAGAGTTTAATATCTGAGTAGATATTTTATTGACAGCTACAAAAATGTGATAAGAGTTTTGCCAAAATATGCAGAATGTGCTCGAATCCAACATTCATGGACTACGGCTTTCAATCAAAAAAGGAGCAAAACACAACTGATTACTTTGAGCAAATTTACCTACAAATATGAAGTCATCATCACATAGTATAAAACTTTTCTTTTCTTCACTTCCTTTCAGGGTCTATTAATGAAGGTTATATGCTTTTCTACTAATGCGAAGAACTGGTAACAGTATCTGAAAAAAGCTGAATTGCTTTTTATAACAAATCTGTACAAAGAAAAAAATGGTGAGACATATATGGATTTGGATATGGAATCATTATGATGAATCTCCAATATCAACATGTACACAGACTGGGAAAATCAGCCACTCACATATTAAGGACCTGAGTCTTTTCTCTCGGGGGTAGTGAGTAAAGCCAGAGCTTTCTGCGCTGTGTATGAGGAGCTGGGCATCGGGCAGGGAATTGACATGGGAATTGAGTGCTGAGCATGGTGCTCCAGAGAATAGCACGCTGAGGGCGAGAGTGATCGGCTCTTGAGGGCCACGTTGGCATGCATGGACGAGCTGGAAGTCCTGGATGCACGTCGGAGCAAGGATGCGTAGCCGTACGCTGCGCTGCTCATGAGGAACTCTCGAGAGCCATAAGCTGGTGGAGTGGACCTCCGAGATGACAGGCTGCACCCACTGGGCGTGTCATAGGCAGACATATCGTGAATGAAGAGCGAAGACAGCTGCTTTACCTGCTCCTCCAGTTCATGGCGTTCCTGGATAGAACATAGATTTGGAAAGGCTGTCGTAGTGCACAGGAGACTGCCTGCTCATGCCGGTGAAACCCGGGCTGGAAGTGCGGGATGGTGCACGCTGAGTATCTGCCGGGCACCTGACAGCCAGACCCAGATCTATGGGAAGGAAAGGAGGCAGGTAGTTCATGTTGAAGGTCGCACGCTGTGGTGGGCTAAAGAGGCTCTCATAGGAGAGCCTGAAGAGAGCCTGGGTTGAGGAAGATGTGACAGAATCGGGACATTGATGAGTTCTGTCTTCTCTGTGGTGGGCGTGTTTCAAAGTGAGTGTACGGGAGTTCAGGATGAATGAGTTCACAGGAAGTTTCAATGTTTTTCATGACCCCAACATTCCTTGAAAAAGCAAACATCTACAGTTTTTCTTGCTACAGTTTGCTCCTGTTAAGATTCACATGAGTTTGCTAATTTTTCTTTATTAAACATCTATCAAGCTATTATTAATACTGATTTGCATATTAACATTGCCAGAAACACAACTGCATGCTGATTTATGAATTGTGACCAAACTCTTGGACGTGGATTTATAGCATTTAGCAAAATCATACAAAATTCACACCGATATGACCAAAACAATTTTGATATAATATTTTAGTATTTGTACTTTTTGTGACGCTAATGACCAAAAGAAATATACCAGAAATATATCAAATAAGTATATTTGCTATAGTTCTTGTTTCTTTTGGAAAAGAAAAAAAATCATTTTCAAAACCCAAAATGGGTTTATCTCATTTTGCAGTAATAACTATACCAGACATTTCCAGATTTAATGTATTATGCTTTTAGTTTGGATATTTCACTTGCCACTCAACCAGTAGTTTAATCCTTTAATTAGTTTTAAATCCCTTGTACAACATGAATTAGGGATATCAAAAGTCAACATAGCAAGTGAATGGAGGTAGTTTAGTACTTTAAAATCAACCAAAAGACCTTCACACCGGATTTGAATGAATAACCAGGTGATGGGATGAGAAGAAAGAAACTGCCTTGAATTGGTAGAAGGCCTTGCAAGTGAAAAAATTAATTGATGGTGCCAGGATCAAAAATTACCCCAGGTGTGTGGATTAAAGTGTTGTTTGGTTCTTAAATAGACTCTGTGTAGATTGTTCTTTTTTCTGTGCATGAACATATGGTAAAATATCTGTTTGAGGCATTTTCACATACGCAACAAATGTGGTAGGGAAGAATAAAAGATAAAGAAAAAGATAAAGTCAAAACCAACTATATTTATTCACTTGGCTGTGACGTGGTACAATTGGCCATTGAAGGTTAAGGACTTGCTTAATGATTAATGATTACAAGCTACCACTTCTCTAGCTTCAATACCTGGTCTTAATGTGGCCTTGGTCAAGGACTAAAAATTGACAGATTGCCAGCATCAGGATTTGAACTAATAAGATATCAATTAGTAGCTCAAAAGCTTAACTACAACTGCCCTTAATCCCGGAGCAATGCTTTTAAAGTCTGGTGTTGAAGGAGGCTCAATTTTGGTCTGTCATAGTGCTGAATGGTCTTTCTCAAATTTTGAACGTAATCAAGTGTCTTGGGAAGCTGTTGATTACTTGACTTCAGCCCTAATGTCCACTTACCTGCTCCTGTGGAACTTGATAATGCATCCTGGAAGACGACTCTACAATGGTTCTAGATTGCAGTAAGCTTTCTAGATCAGAAAAAGCACATTTGTGACATTCTATTATATGAAATCTAGGCTTGAACTATAAAACATTAATATAATTCACATAGATTAATAAAATATCATGAATGTCCACCTTGCAACGTTGCCAGGTGGCTCTTGAGCAGAGCTGGGTCGGTTTGAGGGGCACAGGCGGCGGCGTGTTCAGCGTTCTACACTCAGGGACATCCAGTTCTCCTGCAGACTGGCGCTAGCAGAGGACAAACACAGACCTATCCATTATAAGTGTCAGAGTAGTAAATGGGCCTTCCTGTCTACGGTTAAGGCACCATCACAGACACTGTGATATCTCTGTCTTGCAGTTACACAGGAAGCAAAAGCGGCTGGGCAGATGGTTAATTCTCATGTCACATCCACATGCCTTGATTAAAGTCTTTAAATAGGCTCGTCACCAGCTTATAAGGTGTAATTTGAGAGAACAAAAAAGAGAGGTGGTAAATATCTGTTAAATTATGGGTTACAATTCACATAGGTACCCACTCATATTCCTAATATGGCTCATTGGGTTACTCATGCTCAATTTCATCTTTGAATCGTACATTAAAATAGGAAAGGGAAAGTGCATTACCTTTGAAGAGAACATTTTACTTTGGAGACCGTTGTCATCAACTTTTATGGGTGACGTGTCGATGGTCTCTGGTGTTTGGAATGGTGGCTGTATATGAACAGTCTGCTTGTTTCCCAAATTCCTGGCGTATCTGCTAGGGAAAAGGAGCAAAAAATGCAGATATTTAGAAAGAGACATGAACAAAGATGGACTAGGAACTAGTGAGACAAATGAGAACAGCGTTGTACCTTGGAGTAATGGGACTACACAGAACAAACTCTACATTGCCTCAGCAGCCACGTCTAAAAGGGTTCACTCGTCCTTGGAATTTCCTAGTCACCTGTAATGAAGGCTAATTTTTAGTAACTTTGCAAACAGTGAATTGAATTTCTGCCTAATATCTTGAAAAAAAATGCAATTTCTCTAGATCATACTCCAGTGTTAGATTTACAGGTTAACGATTACATATTCTCCTTGTCAGACCTGTTCGTTTGTGGCTCATTCTGTCGCCACGAGGACCAAATGGAAGCATGACAATCCCATAACGGGGATGACGAACAGATGGACAGACTGACCCAGTGATGTCAAGGAGCAAACAAACATTAAATGATTGAGATTCATCAAAAAATATAATAATGCAATAATCAAATGTAATATTGCACAAAGATAACCCATGCAAAATGCAGTTTTTAATTGATGATTTTGTTGGGGGGGAAAAAACTGTCCAAACCTACCTGGCCTTATGCCCCATGAGAAAAAGTAATTGGGTGTTCTGGTGCCTTTCTATCATCATTAGCATGGACTTTTGTTTGGCGATTTAGGTGCCCATGATCCGGTCACCATTTATTGGTAAATAATTGCCAATCAATGTTCATGTGTTAATGCTATGGCTGTATTTTGTTTTTGTTGTTATTTATTAACCTGCTAACTTTTCTCATTAACCACTGAATTATTCTAACTCAAAGGGATACGAATAGGTAATTCATATAAAGTGTGAATTGTGTACGTCTGGATGCACAGATGGATGCTGGGAGCTGAATCAGTAGTTAAACCAGTGGAGGTAAGCATGCACGATGGCGCTGAAAAAACATAATTAACTCATGGAGCTGTGTGGAGTGAGGATACGTGACAGTCGCATTCAGCTCCCACAGGGTTTCCAGGTGGTCCAGTACATAGAGGAGACCCCCAGAGAAAATGGCCAACATGTGCACGCTGAGAGACAGCAGGAAGAGGAAGAAGAATCAGTAGTTCCGTCTCCCGATGCAGTTGTTCACCCAGGGGCAGTGATGGTCAAAGTCCTGGGAACAATGTATTGAGGAAATGTTTAACCAGGCTTGAAAATCGAATGTCATATCCAAGTGAGAAACACTGTGAATGAAAGACAATTACAAAACACATCCAAGTGCCATGTTTATTGGATGCTGTGATAAAAGCAGAATTAGCATAATAATAATAATAATAATAATAATAATAATAATAATAATAAGCTAATTGTATTTGCAGTTGGATTCTCACTTGTTCTGCATTTCTAATGCAAGCGAACAGCAGGAAGAATTTTAAGCAGCAGCAGTTTTTTTTTTTTTTTCTGAGCAGACACCAACTAATGAATGGTACACAATGAATAATACTGGCTTGGCTTCCGAAATACAGCTGACTGCATGCAGATTTTATCAAAAAAGGAACAGAATGATAAAGGCAAAGTGGCTTGACCCGCTTGTCTGCATCTGTCTCATTCCTGCACACACAGTGCCTGGCATAAGTATTTAAACTTTTCCACATTTTCTACTGTTAAAACCTTACTTCTCCAAATAACTCCCTCTTCACCCAGTCACTGACTATTGGTAGATGGCTTCCTTTTGGTATAACCACTATTGTGACATGCAGTATACTTTGTATTTTTAAGGATGGATTTAAAATGAGGAAAGACTAAAAAGATTAATGTAATAAATAGAATTGAGCAGCAGGATGTTTGCAGTTTGGGATGAGTTCCTTACAGAACTTCATCAAGGACTTGCTTTCATATAACACCTTGGTCTTTGTTGTTGTTAGTCTTTGTATGATGTCATACTGTGTGAAGGGCCGTATTGTTCTTCTAAGGATTACAATTTTTGTATCCAGCATCCGGGGCTTCTTGGGTTCTTAACATGCTCAAAAACCCACGAAAATCAGCACACAGGTCGGAATCTGCAGCGGACAGGACACGGGCCTTCACACAAGATTTTGCTGCAAAGCTTGCACACCTTCACACATATACATGTGAAACCTGGGACACGTTTAGATCTCACTGAGCTGAACAAGTTTCGCCATTGCATGTCATGGGCTCTACTCAAAAGGAAGTCAGTTATTTTGGGCTGTTTGCAAAATGCACCCAATGGAATTTGATATACCCCTCCCAGGGGATTTATACGATCGCCACCAGGCCGGGCAAATCTGATCTCGAGACAATATTTTGGGACAGGATTTTTGATATCTCAAATGGTTCAGCCGTGGTGAGGCCTTAAATTATGCCAAAAATTGGCTAATAACTTACTGAGTGACATCATATTGAGTGACATCACAGTAAGTGACATCACAGTGAGTGACATCATAGTATGATGCTTTTTTTTCCAGCATCCAGGACTTCCAGCTTTTTGGGAGGTCTTGACATGCTCGAAAAGCAGACAGGTTGCGCGTTATGCCTGGGCGGCGATGGCACAGGTGCTTGGACTCGATCATCGTTGCTTTGCAACTATATTCAGAACTTGGAATTGCAACTAATTCAAATAATAACATGAAGTCTAATGGTAAGTGGTTGAATTTGAACTAATTCAAAGGTTTCACAAAAAATGGGAGATAATACATCAGCAATCGCAAATTTTACTATTCCTCTCTACACTATTTTGTGTAGATTCAAGACATATCTGTCGATTTTTTTTTTAGTTCCAAGTTGAGACTGTCTACACACACCAAGGCCACTCAGCTTGACACAATGGTCACGCACACTACAGTGAGAGCAGCGAGGGGGTCTGTAAAAGTTGCATGAGGCACAGCACTTCATCTGAAGCTGGATTCCTCGGACCTCTACGTCCTTATAAAGCGGAGCACTGTCGTCGTCTTTATCTTCATCCTCGTTAGTTATAAGAGAAACAGCAGCAGTGAATTCTCATCAAATAAATATAGCAAGCATATTTGTTAACCATAGCAGGATTTTTTAATTTTTTTATTTTATTAAAAGCATAGCAATCTGATCTGGTAAACTGAATTTCCCTGACCCCTCGGCAGCACGCCGGCATCCGTGAACGTTGCCATGGTGAAGTTTGCCAGGACGAAAAGGAAAGTGATGCCGACGCATGGAGGGAAAGAAAGAGACACGTTCTGAGCGAGCGAAGGACACCTGCGAGACATAAGAAGAATGGAGTCGTGCTTACAATTACAGACAAGTGTTCCTTGATGGCTACTTCAGCGCCATGTGACAAGACGTGCTGTGGCATCATCTTACGGACGATCACGGATACGAGGCTCAGATTTAGATTTGATTCAGATGATCCTTCTTTTGATCAGATGATGGCGAAATATTTCGAGCCATCTAACACTTCACCTGCCCTTACAGCCTGTGGGTGCTATATATATTCAGTGCACAAAGATGAAAGTGTAGATATAGATAAAAGTGTGGATGGAAAAAAAATTAAAAAAAGGACTAGATGAGGGGACGATTCGATGGCAGAAGAAGATTAAATGCAAAGGTAATCATGAATCCACTCGAGAACTGATGGTGTGGTGGATTAAATTTGCACACTCTTAAAAAAACATTGGGATTACTGTATATAGGTCTATGCATATTACTACATTTACAGAATGGAGGACAACAGATTGTCTCAAGTACACAATTAGTTTTAGTTATTAACTTCCAATTATGTTTGATGTACTGAAATATAGCATCGCTAAAGATTTGCTTTTTGCATCTCACTCATCATGGAGCTAAATCTTCATCCAGGAATTTAAAAATTAATTTAAAAATACAAACCAAGAGGCATGATTTAGTGTTATAGGACACTCTCAGATCGTCCAGCAGCTCTTTCATCGTCCACCTTTTTGTCTGTGGCTGTGTGCAGGAATGGAGGTCACGAAAGGGGGTTGGCGAGAGACTAAATACATGTCTGCACTAGACCAGCTGCATTTCCATAATCCCCAGATTACCGAATCGGGATCAGGGATCGCATGGGGGGGGGGGTGTGAAATAAAAACATAAATCATCGCTACTTACTGTGAGAATGTGACAGGGTGCAATAAAAGATGTTGGAAATTTATGTAACTTAAAAAATAAACTAAAATTTTTAAAAAATTGATGTAAATCCCACATGAACAGATTTTCATCTCATTATCCATGCATTTGAATCCATTTTCAGAAGCTTTTTTTCCCCCCTCTGTCCTTGTGCTCGGTGCTGGGATTTGGATTCCTTCTGGCATCTGGGGGGACGAACGTAATGAGCCACTGAACCTCATGAATCCTCATAAAGTCAGAAATCCGACTAATGCTGTTCATCACTAATACTCAACCTTATTTATTGTAGTGGAAAGTAAACTATGGCACGGGGCCAACGATGTCCCAGTGCTCGGAGAGTTTATTAAATCCTATTGAATTGTGTCTAATGTTGCTGGCATTTTTCTACAGATTAATCATTTCACGGAGGATGTCTTGTCAAGTCATTGCTGCTCATTTGGACAACATTCTGTTTTTCAGATAAAGCAGGAACGAGTCTAACACCTTGAGATGCTTTTAATTTGTTAAACTGTGCTGCATCATTCGTTTTTAATACCGAACAAAATGCTGGTTCTTATTTTTCTTTTAAACTTTTCTTAAGACCCAATTATCCTCATACAGCATGACATGTTGGAAATGCAATGTAGTTTTTAGTGCAATTGTTGTTCCTGCTGCTTTCAGGTCATCCTGCAGCTCTTTTCCAGTCACACCTACAGTAGCTTCATTCTTACTTTCCTTATCATTAATCTGAGAGTAGTTGTAAAGTCTCATGTGGTGCACCTGTCCAGTTACGACAAGCTGCGTTTCCATAAACTTTCCACTTCCATGCTTTTGTACTGACAAGGATGTTTAAGCTCTTTGATACATTGTAGCTCTACAGACTTTTTCATTTCAACAATAACGTTGTTAATTGTCCACCAAAGTGAACCATATGTTAGTTCATGTCTGGTGGCTAGAGAGTCACATCATTACATCACTGTATACGTCCATGTACATCTCTACTTTCCCAGCAATGCTAGCAGCAATGTTAGCAGCAAATAAATGCTAGCAGCAAGCACATCAACAGCAATGGCGAACTTCAACGTGGCTTCGCGAGCAGTTCTCCTGGATTTATAAATTACTACAAAGCTTCTGAGCTGCCCATTTCATATCGAGTCCAAACTTGTAATTGGTTGTGATAATCCTGTCCCCATCCCATGATGTAAGCAGTTCTTTGTTCTCGCCCAGCAAACTGTTGGTGCCACCATGGAACCGTTTTTTTCTGTCTGAGGGCCAGTGCTTTGGCTGTCTGAAAACAAAGAAACAGTTCAAAATTTAGCACGAGCTCCAAACGTGCTCCAGGACTGCTTTGGTGGAAAAGGGGTACTTGAGAACTTTAGAAAGCCCTTTCAACTTCACCATGATTGGTATGTGCTATAAGATATCAGGCAGACATCACCACCAAATTCAATTTTTTGTTCTATCTAAAACATGATTGATTTATTTTCAAGCAACCTTTACATGAATTCCCTATCAGTATCCCAATACCAAGTGCAAAGTGGATGTGTGCACTGGAAGTATGTAAAATGAAATGTCTGAAATGTCTATTTATATTTCCCCTCACTACATATATTTACACAGTACTGTGCACAGGTCTTGAGCCAATCCTCATTTCTTCATATTTGCTTGCAACGAGCCAGACTTCCTGGTATGTTTGTAATGCAGTCCTGAGAAATAGCTCTCCAGGCTTCTTGATGGACTTTGTGTCTCTCATTTTCAGTCCAGTCACTTTACCTGGCCAGGTTTTTGTTTAGCCACACAGTGACCTATGGATCATTCGGGCATATATATATAAAAAAATCATACTTGAAGCTTGAACCAGTGAGAAACAGGTGCAGATGATGACAGATGATCACGCCGGTGATTAATATACTGGTGATGCTGAATGCTAAATGGTTGAAACATACGAGAGGGGAAATGAGGTTGCTGCTGAGGTTGTTACATAAAAGTTTTGAATTACTTGGCAGTTTGTCGCAATAAAATATTTGTTCTCATTTCTATAATTTAATCTACATCATTAAATTTAATATTAAGAAAAGATGGCTGGCTTAAGACTTTTGTACAGTACTGAATGTTTTTGCATTAATAACGAATGTCATTCACATAATAAACAAATCACAATCTGGTTCCCTTTAAGAACGTATAAGGATTACTCTGGATGCCTCCACAAGGCTGGACCAACATTGATTTCAGACCATCTGGATATCAAAGAGAGTTTATTATGTGCAGCGTGTCCTGATGAGATTCAGCTCCTAATGAAACAGCCGAGCAGCTTTTAAATCTAAGCTTCCTTCGCTGTCTGTGTGCAAGCCTGAGCATTGTGCTACATAAAATTGGTTTTTATTCTTTTGGCAGATTTCTGACTGTAGTCATTTTATCCCAAGTGAATTACAAATAAAAACAGAATTCGAACCGAGCACAGAGCTGAGACAATTAAGATGGAAGGTCTTCCTTAAGGGCAGCAATTTGTCTTTACACATCGGGGAAATCATTATAGGAGCCTACAACTGAATGGGTGTAATCACTGTCTTTCTACAAAGGAATGTCTTTCTACAAACTTAATATATCTCACTCACTCATCGTCTAAACCGCTTAATCCTGTATGGCGGGGGGTCTGGAGCCTATCCCAGGCAACTTAGAGCATGAGGCAGGGTACACCCTGGACAGGAAGCCAATCCATCGAAGGGCACACACATACACACACACTACGGGCAATTTGGGAACACTTATTAGCTTAATCTGCATGTCTTTGGACTGTGGGAGGAAACCAAAGCCCGCGGAGGAAACCCACCAAGCACGAGGAGAACATGCAAACTCCATGCACACAGAAGCGGGAATTGAGCCCAGACCCTAAAGGTGCAAGGTGACGATGCTAACCACAAAGCCACCGTACTACCTATAACATAATATATAATATTTATAAATAGGCTAATAAAAATGTAAAGTAGCCCATTTAATGTTTACCTCCTTAAAATTTAAGCTTGTTTGGTGATTTATCTTAAAATTAGAGCTGTCAATATTCACGCATTAACACGTGAATAATCTAGAACTTTTATAGCGTTACAATTTTTTAATGAAAATTAATCATATGTCCAAGTTTGACCCTAATGGCTTCCCATAATTGACTGAGTTTCATTATAAAAAGCTTCTAGATGAAAGTTTAGATAAAACCCAAGATGTGTGCTCAAGCTACCTTCAAATCAAACGATTTTTACAAGAATAGATTAAATGCAAGAGGTGGGAGTGGTGGCTCGGTTGGCTAAGGCACTAGGTTGTTGGTAGAATTTTGGGTTCAAGCCCTGTGTCGGTGGGTTGCCACACCCCCATCACATCAAAATGAGATTTTAATATAACATTAGTTAAATGTTAATGTTTGAGAAATTATAAAACGGCATAATCTGTTTCCTCTAACCAGTTTGTCATGCGTGTCTTTAGCATTTTAAAATTGTCATTAATCATTTAATGGAAATTAATAGGAAATTTACATTAATTGAAATGAATAGGAAATTAATAGAACATTTCTTTATTCATGAGCGTAAGGAGTTGAGTCCAGACTGGCTGAGAGTTCAGAAAAGTTTAAAAGGTTAATTGTTTGCATAATGTATAATGAACATACGCCCTAACTAATAAATGAGACTTCAAGAAGGTTGCATGCATCTGCCTCAAATGCAGAAGGTCTGTTAAGGACAACTGCACTTCTAATCAAAAAAAGCAGTATTAATTCCACATAAAGAGGAGTGATGGTGGCACACACACCGAGCAGATGGACTCCTGTGCTCTCAGTGGTTAAATTAACATCACTTCAGATGTTAACATTCACACCTGAATGGGGCATTTTTTAAAGCCATAATACAACATAAAAAAACCTGCAATCTGTTATCCAAGGTGATATGAACATGGCATAATAATAATAATAATAAGAAGAAGAAGAACTGGAAACAATTCCTTGAGAAATTGTAAAATAGGAGTGCGCAGGTGCATTGGTTTACCTGGAGCAAACGGTGTAAAAGGTTTATTTGTAGGCCATAGGGTCCCTGAGATCTGGACATTCACTTCTCATGTGCGCTTGTAAGCTGAGGGGACATGGTTTGTCCTGGTTATCTTAGCCATACCTGTAGCCGCATGTCTGAATCACATGCACAAAGAATGTAATCAAACAACAGAGTACAGAGCCCCTCTGTTGACATTGGGGCAAAAAATATATTCTGTGTCTACAAGACACAAGGCATGGGAACAGGATACTGTGTTGTGGCCATGACTCGTTCTTAAGTTGTGGTCATAACATACTATCTCGTTCCCGCACCTGAGTGTTACTTTGTAACGCGTTAGAGTACTTGGATTACTTTTTTGATGTAACGAGTAATCTAACGCGTTAGGTCCGCCATTTAAGTACTCAATTAGTTAGTTACTTTTTACAAAAATGTAATCTGATATTTAGAAATTTTATGTAATCCGTTAGCCAGACAGCAGTCATTCCCAATCCGTTATTGTGTGTGTGTGTGTGTGTGTGTGTGTGTGTGTGTGAGAGTCGTCCTACAAGCCCCGCCTTACCCTCTGTTAGTCTTGCTGTTATACCCCTATCTCACCTACAGTATGCGGTTTGACTATGCGAGAACCGACGCGCGGAAAGATGGAAACCTAATCACAGTGCCAAAACTCCCGGTGAATCATGATGAACCGTACTTACAGCCACCGCGCGAAACCGCGTAGGTGAGATAGGGGTATTAGTAGTTAACAGATTATGGGCCAAACTTCACTGAGTGCTGATGGTAGAATAATTATAAAGGTCTTGACTAAAACAACATGCATGAGGAATCACCAAGGAGTTTTCATTTTCTGCGATGGAAAAGAACTCGAACTAGTTACTTTTATCAGAAAGTAACACTTTAGTGTAACTGTCAGTAATTTTGTAATGTAGATTTCGCATGACGATGCACGTCCGCACTGTCAACACTCTTTAAATATCTCGCTCCACTTGACTTTGACCTGTTTGTTCCCCTGAAAGCAGTCCTACGAGGACGAAGATTCACTTCTGATGAAGAAGTAAAGACAGCGGTGTATTCCTGGCTCGCAGTTCAGCCTAAAACATGTATTTTATTGAGGGAATACGAAAGCTTGTTGGCAGATGAACAAACAGTATTGAAAAGCAAGGAGAGTATGTCGAAAAATTATGTATTTGTCTTTTCTTAAAGATAATTCAAATAAATTTTACAGCCAGAATGGGGACTATACATATTAAAAGAACACATGTGCTGAGTTAATATATTTTTTACTATATAATTCAATATTGGTTACAGACTATAGATAAATAAAGGGGGAAAAAAATCCACCTACACTTTTGAAATAAAGCAAATGTCTGCTCGAAATGCGAATGAGCTTTTTTTTTTTTTATGGTTAATGCCGCTCTTACTTTCAATAATGAGATAATTAGTTTTGTACAGAAGCCAGTGTGAGAGAATACTTTTCAGTTCCTATACGCTTTGAAGCTGTATTTTTTTTTTCCTGCAGTCTCCCGAGGTTTTAGTAAAAGGCAGCATAATTCCACCGTCGCATGATTTCACTTCAAATATGGTGTTTAATATCTGACGCATTTTTTGAAGCCCCACAGACGTAATAACAGCAGCGTTATATGACCGTACATCACAGATTCCAATAACAGTATCTTCACATGAGACGAATAATAGCGCCCGGGTTTCATCACACATACGCCCATTACGATTTCTCCAGCGTGTGTTTAAGCACAGCATCTTCCTCGAACCGTCACGCAGAGCCGCAGCCAGTAGGAGAGCGGTGTTTAAATGATTTGGGGAGACAGCGTGAAAACAGGAGCTGAGTTTACCGAGAGATTAAGTGGAGAGGAGCATTAAAGGTGTCAGCAAGATGGATGTGACGGGACGTTAGTGAAATACGTCGCGGCACTCCAGCTCTCCTGGTGGCTTAATGAAGCAGGTGGAATTGAGCTGAAGTGTCATGCACATTTAAATCCTGAAGCCATCATGGCTGCACGAGGACGCGTTTCTCGGGTTCCCTGTATACCGGGGACGAGGCAGCAAGTCTGACAGATGGGAAGAAAGAAGGCTCGTCAAGGCTGCTTAGAGAAAGAAGCACAGATAAATGCTGAGAATTGTCACACTGACTGATCAGTTCCATACGAGCGGCGGTTATTATGCGAGGTTAATGTATGTTACTGCAGTCGCTATCGTGCAGATGCACTGCTGTATTAGGTTAATGCAAGGTGCCATTATTATTGGTTACTGGTCTATTTGTATCTGAATATATATGCAAGTCAGGTGTTATTTATTTATGTATTTATATGTCAGTCACAGGTTTATGTCATCTCTACAGTGACTGCAAACATAAACTGAGCCATTCTCTTAGAAACAGTGAAATGTGTCTTATAAATAAAATCTATCTATCTATCTAATGTCTATCTTTCTGTCTATCTATCTATCTGTCTATTTATCTATCTAATGTCTATCTATCTATCTATCTATCTATCTATGGTTGGATCTATCTATCCAACCATCCATCCATCCATCCATCTATCCATCTATCTATCTATCTATCTTTCTACTGTAGTTATACCTATACACTCAGGTATAGTCTATACCTATACACTCTATCTATCCATCCATCCATCCATCCATCCATCCCTACTGCATTTGTCTATAGCTATACACTGTTTTCATCCATCCATCCTTCTATCTATCTATCTATCTATCTATCTATCTATCTATCTATCTATCTGTCGTATTTGTCTATACCTATACACTGTTTTAATATTTCTATCTATCCATCCATCTATCCATCTATCCATCTATCTATCTATCTATCTATCTACTGTATTTGTCTATACCTATACACTGTTTTTATCTATCTATCTATCTATCTATCTATCTATCTA
>JAOVVB010000008.1:17139303-17189091 GCA_028570985.1 Heterobranchus longifilis
GGATAGAGGTTTTACACAGCGATCCGACTCTCCCATCATCAGATCTCGAAGAGAAATTAACACAACTCTGGATGGAATAAATGACGTGACATTGAAAAAGCTTAACAAAACGGTGCCATGGCCGTAATCAAAGCAAAAGGTCGTCCAGTGAAATATTAGTGTGTGAGATTAGGGCAGTGTGTTATGACTTATTTATTTGATCATTTTTGTGCTTGTGTGAACAGAACCTCAGCAAGAGAACAAACAGGACACAATATCAAATATGAAAAAAAAAAAAATCTATATTTATTTTCATTACGATATTTAAAAAAATGGTATAAAAATGTTAAATATTCTGTACAGCGAGGACACTGGTGATATTGAATGCCTCTGTGCTTTAGCAGCCCAGAACATCAAGAAAATAAATGAATAAATAAATATAGATAAATAAATAAATAAATAAATGCAACACACACACACCTCCACAGTGACAGGTGGCTAAAGGAACAGTGTGGAAGAGGGCTTAAAAGCGCCAACATCGGACGTGGAAAGAAGAAAAAAAAAATTGAGAAAAAAAACAAACAAACCCATAAATACACAACATCAGCTAACACACATCACGCAGCGTCCTGCATTTGGAATATCGTTTGTTAATATACATTAAAGGCTGAAGGTGGAGCACAAACAGAAAGACAGACGTTGATTAAACCTCTTGAGGAGCTCTGATCCTGAAAGGTGGCGCCGGTGAGTCGCACGCCTCCAGAAGAAGCCCCTGACATCCGACACACATGTCCTGATTATGCCAGTCTCTCATAGCCAGAGTGTGAGGAGCGACGGAAGCGGACACGTGGGACGACGTCAGAACCAGAGGAATCCTGAACACCACAACATTTACATTAATTCATTCATTCATCACTCTGGTGCCGACACGATGCAAACTCGACAACAAAATGCTCCAAATTGATTTTAATAAACCCAGAGTAACCAGTTTATCATAAGGTACACGCACACACACAAACTGATCAGATTTCAGTTCAAGTAATCGCTTTCATCAAGGTTAAATCGGCGTATAAATAAACAGGAAACATCAAAGACAAAGATGTGCTGTAGCGTGCGTTTTATTACTGACTCACCGGGACGGATCCCACGTCCATCGTTCGTTCCAGAAGTCTCTCTGACTTTCCTCCGATTCTTTTCTCAGCACAACCTTCTTGAAGAAGCTTATGGGGAGGTTGATGCACCATTTAAATGGTAGACGCAGCTTTTGTTGGGGAAAACAAACACAAAACACACATTGCTGTCCAGCCAAATTATGAAGAAATAGGAAATATATACACTTAGGCCAATGCAATCAAGCAGCCAGGTACAGGCATGGTGCAGTTCGGTGGTTTGGTTTTAGACTGATGCGACAAGTGCAGTGGTAGCTTCTGTGTTACTGATCAGAAGGTTGACGGTTCAAGCCCCAGCTTCAACACTCTGCCCCTGTTGGGCCCTTGACCAAACCCTTAAGCTCCAGGGGCCCTGTACCACGGCTTACACGGCACTCTGACACCAGCTTCCTTCAAGCTGGGATGTGCCAGGAAAAAATTTCACTATGCAGCAGTGTCTACATATAGACTATGTATAGGTGTAACTTCAGCTTAATTTAACACTTATTTTGGAGGACAAGTAATAATCAATCTAATTGGAAACCTTTTCTAGCTATAAAAGTAAAAACAAATATTATTTAAGCTTATGAAGATTTACTGAAACTATATCATGGCTTGTTTTTACACATTGAAGTTCAAAGTGAAACTTTATTACCATCCACTTACAACTCTGGGAGGAGGGGCCTAAACCAGAGGGCGGAGACCAGTTATCCAAAATGCCTCCATGTGTAACATTCCAGCCTCTAGCTCTCGGGGGAGGTTTAGGGAGCACAATTTCCCAGCCAGACATGAGGGTGAAAGCAACAAGCCAAAACAAGCCAAACTGGGAATTCCTACTTAATTCAGAGTTACAACATTTCACTTCCCAGATATTTAGAATTCAGCATTTTAATTTTACATACAGCAGATGTTGTGTATTAAATCATCCAAGAAAAATAAAAGTTCTGACATTAACTTGGGTAAGAATAGTTTAAAAACACGATCTCTTAGCAAATGAGGTATTCCGAAATCTAGCCAAACCTGTGCATGATTTCTTAAACTAAGTTTACAACAAATCAAACATAAAATTTTTGTAACTTTTGACTAGAAATAAGCTTAATAGTCTTAAGCGAACAATTTATTGTTCTATTGGCAGAGAATGATGCTTTGAAATAAATTCTTAAAAACTATCTTCCAAAAGAACAATACATTTTTCGCATAAAACTAACATTTAACTATAAATAAGTTAATCTCATGTTTGATTTGTTGTAATCAAATCTTACTTTAAGAAATTGTAGATGGGCTTGACTAGATTCAGAAATATTTAGTTGACAAGATGTCATTTTTAGCAGTGAAGTATTCAGTAGTGAGCATTTTCAAACCATTTCTCTCCTCTTTTCTCTCCTCACAACTCTGTATACTGTAGTTTATGTAGCTCACAAATTATTCCCGTTTATGGCTAGCTAACCTTTCCTTGCTCAAGAGTTAACCTTTGCTAGCATAAAACCAAACACTTCCATTGTTTCTTTAAATTAGAGGCTGAATTCCTGAAAGCATGGTTTACTACAGGGTTTGGAAAGCAAATCTAACACGACATGGGAACGTCATCACCTTCAGTAGTCTGGAATTAAAAGAATTTCTCTAAGGTTCGGCCATGGATCCGCTGTTCATTTAATTTTGCGTGCGTGTGCGAGATGTCCTCCACGTCTGCCGAGGATTATTGGGAGTAGGCAAGTTGAAAACATTATTATTATGATGATAATAATAATCACCACCATGAGTTAGTGTTCCTTTAACGCGTTTCATTATTGTATAAAGATAATATAGACACTACAGGCTACATTAGCCTCCAAAACTAACGAAGCAAACTTCATACACCAGACGTTTTGGCTAATTGAGTACATTTGGGTTAATAAGTGACAAATTATTCAACTGTCCCCCCAATGCCGAACATCCTACCTCTAAACAGCACTCAGGACACACAACCCTGTGGAAAGATGAAAACAGAGATCATTAAATTCCCCTCACACTGTATCATGCGACGCTGCTAAAATCAGATACAGGAAGGGAAAACCATACCTACTGCACAGAGAGCAGAAGTTGTGCCAGGTGAAAAACAAACTTCTCTTTGCGCAACATGAACAAATCTGTAGACAAAGAGAAAAAAACCCCAGACATTATGTTTTAATAGCAGTCAGAGAGATTTGCTAGGACAGGATCAGCTAAATATCTGGCAATTATTTTGCAATTAAAAAAATAAAAAGTATTCATCTAATGAAGACTGGCAGAAAATTCAAATCCCAACATTGATGAGATCTTTGATTAAACGAATTAAGCCAAGTTGGAAACTTGGCGTCACCGTGTTAGCGTTTAGCATCGCTCTGTGTCGATCATTTCTGAAAAGTTTAGCCTTATGCAGCTTTTGGAAGGACAACACCGAGCCCAACGTTTCCCTGTAAGGAAGTAACAGTACGGAATTTACACAAATCACTTGTTGTGAATGTATTTCTCTCTGCATAGTGCATTTTAAAGCAATAAACATTTAAACATGCATTTACTTTTAAAAAAAGAGTTTACTTTATTCAATTTATGAAGTAATAATCTAAAAGGGCTCATTCCCAAATTTCAGTCTTTCTGTGAATAGAGGCGGTACAGTGGCTTAGTGGTTAGCACTGTCGCCCCGCACCCCCAGGGTCCAGGTTCGATTCCTATCTCGGGGTCTGTGTGCATGGAGTTTGCATGTTCTCGCCGTGTGTGGTGGGTTTCCTCTGGGTACTCTGGTTTTCTCTCAAAGTCTAACGACATCCAGATTTAGGCTAATTGGCGTTCCCAAATTGGCCGTAGTGTATATACGCGTGTGTGTCCTGCGAAGGACAGGCACCCCATCCAGATTGTACCCCGCCCCATGCCCCGCGTGGTTTAGGCTCCAAACCTCTCACGACCCTGTATACAGGATAAAGCACTATAATGATGAGGGAGTCTGCATGTTCTCCCTGTGCTCGAGTGAGAGAGTTTAGAAGCTGGAAGAGTGGACTCTTATCCCTAAATCAAATCAGATGACTCGCTGGGAAAAAAAAAAAGGTCAGAATTCCCATCTCTTGCAGCCATGCTGGAAAAACAGGGCCTTATATATGTATTCATGTATGAATCTGACCAAATCAGCTTTCAGCATTTCAGAACTTCCTGACATTGTGCAATTTATTCATGATGCTTATTTTAGTTTAGATTTCAAAATCTCAAAATGAATCAAACTACAAATCCGTATAATCAGTGAGAATTAGCATAAATTATTATTAGCAGTACACAACAAGTGCCGATATGAAAAGCCACAGGAAGTCGGGTTTACTTTAATCTTTCCCGTAAAAGAGAAGAAGCTTAAACGCAGAATGTCCGTCCTGAATCGAAAACCCCGACTCACCCGCCAGTTCCTGTACAGCTCACCCGACGCCTTCCCCTTCTTCCTGTAATGTGTTTTGATGACATCAGCAATCGTTGTAGGAACAGAAACTTTGTTCCTCGGTGCCTTTTTAGAAACAGAGATGAGATCAACTTTTAAACTGTCTTAAAGTGCTGGAAAACTCACGTGCGCACACACTTTTCTCACTTACAGGCTGGCGGACCTCCAGGTTGCTGGGCAAGGAGCATGCACGCCGTTTCCCCCGGTAGTGCCCGCACTCTTCAGGAAGACTCAGAGGTGTGGAGGACAGGACAGGAGAGAAGCTGAGATTCTTCACACATGAACCTGCTGAAGAACATCAAACCACGGTGAGATCAAGACTCCTGCTTCTGAAGTCAATTTAAATTTTATTTACCTCATGGTGTCACAGTTTTAAAATTTAACCCACACTACACTCTCATGAAAAGATGAATAAATTAAAGAGGATCCTGAAGCGATTTTGCTCTGTCCCCTTTGGAGAGGTGTTTGTTCTGAATTTGAGGTGAAGTTAAAACTTTCTACAAACAGCCAAAACTTTTGAGTAGACTGCGAAGTGATGTAACAGAAAAGTGCATGCGATCACAAGTACAAATCCCAGAAATTCCAAACCCGTCCTTTGGAGGGAGCCAAGAGTGCAAAAATGGTGCACCCTGGGAAAGAGGTGCATACGATCTCTCCCCTGCCAATTGTAGGCATCCATGCTCTGGGGAAGAGGGCAGATAACTTTCAGATTTTCTCAAAGTGTCACCCATCTTTACAATCAAGGTGCTTAGGAGTATAAAGAGGATGCTTCAGTCAGAGAGGGTTCCACACTGAAAGAATCTCACAAGAGAACCAGGATGCATAATCATGGACAAGATGTGGACAAGGGATAATAACGGTCACTGTTAAATTCAATGAAACACTACAAACAAATGTCTTAAACCTGCCTTCTGTTTATATGGTGTTATTTGGTGAACATTGCTAACATTTGGCGAACAGTACGGATGCTAACCTGCCCCTCAGTGGTGGACACGGGCCAGCATGGGCACTTGGCACTTTTTTGTTGTCACTCAAATCCTTACGCTTGCCCATTTTTCCTGCTTCCAACACATCAACTTCAAGAACTGTCTGTTCACTCGCTGCCTAATGTACAAATATTTATTCCAGACGGTGTTCATGATTAACTTGAGTACTGTGTTTGAAACCAATGCCAGAAATACAGTTACCATTCTGTATTCACTCCTTTTTTTATGTACATTTTTATACTTGCTGAACTTTTATTTACCTTCCTATGACATCATCAGGTTATGATTTTAATGTAACCACACCCACTTTAAACCAATCACAAGAAAACGGCAGGATTTTGAAAAAAATCCAAATTATTTAAGAGAATATATGAACAATACATCACCTTTTGTGAATCTATTAGTACAGCTAGTTGAAACAGTAAAGGAGACGTTAACAAAATAAGTCCTTTTACCTGTATAACTGTCCTCTTGTGGAGCCGAACCATCTTTACACAACATTTCCTAATTACGAAACAGAAGCTACAGTGTTACTTAATGATAATACTGAACATATTGTTAAAAAAAATTAAAAAAAACAAAAAACTTTTTGGGCCTTACTCGACATGATGCCCCCTCCTGGCTGGAGTTGTGTACTGCATTCAGAAAGGACATGTATTCATTTGAATCTTCACAGACAGACGTCAGGGATTTCACAGACGACGTGCCGTTGTCCCCTGACAGATTTGGAGACCTGGTTCCTGTTTCTACAGATCAAAATAAAAATATCATTCCTGTTTCCCCCCCCTCCTTTAATTAAAGTCTTGTTCATATTCAGACTCCAAAAGATCATTTTTAGCGTTTCTTAAACTAACACCAGAATTTCCAGCAAGACTGTTTTAGGCTTATTCTGCAACTTCAAGATTCTGCATGTTTTACTCATAATGCACTGCATTCAAAATTAACCAACATACATTTTCAAGAAACACAGGGCTAGCAAACAAAATAGTGCATCTAATCACCGTCATATAGCTATCCGAACAGTCAAGGTCTTGAACGTACTGTATGTTGATTGACCTAAAACTAAACACCATAGAGTTCACTCTTCTGTCTGTGAGACAGAAGAGTAAACAAGTTTCCTACCAGAAATTCCAAGTTGGGTTTTGTTTTTAAAATGTTAAATTATGAGCTCTAGGAATCAGAAATACACAGACACAAACAACGGAACCTTTGCATGGCCGTCTCCTTTGACACGAGGACAGGAGCTTCACCGGGTCAGTGGAGCGGATCTCCTGCATCAGCAGCTCATGCAGACTGACCTCGTGTTTCAGGTTCTGGACTCTCGGTTTAAGTTTTCGCTCCGAGACCTGAACAACAGGGAGAGACTTCTGGAGAAGGAATCCAGTATTTTCTAACACAGATTCAGTTTACTGGATGAATCGCGATAACTCGGAGAGGGGGGAAAAAAACAAAACAATAAGGCATCTTGGCAAGTGAAAGTATCTCAAATCTAGTAAAATTATCTACAGTTTCTTAATACAAGATTAACCATATATGGTTAATATCCATATCAAATTTATGATGATTTTTTCCCCTATTTTAGTGTAAAGTGCGTTGCTATATTTAAACATTTGTTTGTAGAAAGAAGCAAAATTATCTGCCAATAAAATAAGACATTTTTGCTTAAAAAAAGTCTTACATTTTGTTTCTTATAATCATAATAAATAGTTGATTAATTTGACTAGTTTCAAAATATTTTCACGTGCCAAGAGGTAATTTTTTGCACTGTAGAATAAAAGCATACAACAAAAAAAAACCAAAACAAACTGGCAATTACAGTGGAACCTCGGCATACGAATGCTCTCCCTTACAAATCTTTGCCTAAAAATCTTAATTTTGAAATGCCATTTGAACCAAACCGAACGCCAAGTTGCCCATACGCCCGGGAGCCATTCAAAACTTGTTTGCGTCAGTAAAAAAAACAAGCGAAGGGAGTTTATCATTTTGTGGGATTTTTGCATTTTGTGTAAGACTTAGTGAAGGCATGGCACCATGGGTCACGAGAATGTTATCAAGGACGGTAGCAAGAAGAAAACTTTCAGTTTGGTTTTTAAAGGGGAAGTTAGGTTTAATGTCCATTTATTTCATATTTTACTTCATTTACATTTTCTAAATGTTTTGTTTTACATGCGAAAATTTGATTATAGTTTTGGAAATTGGTAATATTAGTAATATTTCTGGGCAGCTGGAACTAATTATTTGCATTTACATTATTCCTCATTTGAAAATTCTTATCACAATATCACAACTTTTGCCTTGAGAAATTGACTCTGGGAATAAATTAAATTCATATACAGAGGCTCTGCTGAACATCTTTTATGCACTCCGTATAAAATGTCAAATTATTATGATCAAATATCCAGGAATGGAGACACTGACCGGCCGCAGTTTAGGCCCCGACCGTATAACATCCAACAGCGCTTGGTGAGGATCGGCTCTTCGCTCTCCACCACCGTTCTCCAACGCCTGCGAACCAAACCAACAGTAATCAAAATTATTTCACAAGTAGTTACTTAAACTGTACAATATGTTCACATTTCATGTTACTGCAGGTGTAATACATTCAGCAACAAGAACTATAACAAAAAAACAACTTAGAAATCAGCGCTTGCATGCGTTCATGGAGAAACGTTTTATAAATGAATAAAGATTAGCAAGTAAAAAATATTTGTTAATGTTCCAGTTGAAACACAACTCCGATCCTGCACTCTGGTGGATCTTTAGTTTTCTTTCAGTTTCACTCCTTTTCCAAACACGCCCTTTCAGCGTCTTCAGAAGCATGAGCTTCCCCTTAACACCCCATTGTGGAAGTGCATTTTAATTTTTTAAACCAATCAGAACGAAGAGACTGGAAATGTCCATGTTCCCACCTGCAATTCTGTCATCAATAAAAGCTGGAAAACAAGTGTTAATTCACAACTAAATCCTCAATATTTATCGGCATATAAACGCAAGAACACAGCTAAAAGATAAAGGCGAGGTTAGCCTTTAGGCTCTAGCCCCCTAGCCTAGCCTTATTTAATGCAGCTTTTAAAACGGGCACCCAGAGAACAGCAGAACTGGGCGGAGCTAAGCACCGAGTCTGGGAGTGGCCTTAGTATTTATGAGGTCACAACAGGGGGGAGTAAAATCTAGGACAATCTTTTTTATTTTTTTCCTTTTTTCCCCTTTTCCAAATCCAATTCCAATCTTATCTGTTACAGGATCCGATATCTGATACTTTTTCTCAGATATCTGATCCAATGTTGTTTTTTTGCTAGTATCAAGCCCGGGTATCAGATACACGTCCTCTCTAATAACAAATAATATTTGTTAATTACAGTTTGTTCCTTTAATTGCATGCATTACAAAATGAATATGTGTACTTTGGTGCTCTGCACTTTCAGATCACTACAGCTCATCAGGGTTTTGTTTCTTGTAACGTGACCTTGACTTTGCGCAGCGTGTAGCGTCTGAGCTGGATGTCCTGCAGCAGTTGGGTAAAAGGAGACGTGTCGACCGGCAGAGGGACGCTGGGGTTCAGGTTGTTCCTCGGAGGGCGCAGGACAACGCCTCTACTCAACTCGTCAATCAGGTGCTTCCAGGTGAACTCCTGCATGGAAATGATTACAGCGCAGTCATACAGAGATCATACCAAGGGGGACTCAATAAAAAAAATATATATATATCAATAATAATTTTATAATAAGCATAATTTTTCACTTTATTTTTCTTCACCCAGTTAGCCGTCATGTCCGGCGGCACCAGACTGTTCTCCGATTCCATGATCAGGTTCTGCAAACTCTGTTTGGGGAAAAAAAAAAATTGTGATGTTCATTCAATATACAGAATGAAGCTTCTGATTCTAGCTTATTAAATACTATACTCATTATGTGAGGGGGCATTTCAGCTACAGCATTAACACACACTCTGAGACCTGTGTTAACTTGTTTAAGAAACAGTAAAATACTGGACCTTTAAGTCAAAAACTTAATCCATTACTATTTACATTTATATACTGTACTTGCTGTTATCACTTACACTATAATCAGCTACAAGATTTGGGGGTAAAAAAACTTTTGAAAAAGTTAAGTTACAGCTTCACCTATGACTGTTACACAAAAAAAGGGCAATGAAACTGGAGACTCCTTCCATAATACATGCCAAATATATATATAAAAAAAATGTAAGGTATATTTTATGTGGATACTGGTTCACTTGAAAGAAAAATTAATAAAAACCACATCTGATATTCAAATTAGCACTTTGCAAACTTCATGTTTAATTGATAAACACGGAAGCCTTAACTTTGTTCAAACATTCATTCTAAAAAGAAAAAACAAGTGATTAGATTAGATTTAGTACAGGATCCTCAACTCTGGTGAAACAGAACGCTGAATTCCGAAACCTTGTGTTTATTTCAGAAACCTGTTGGAGCTTTAAACTAGCAGTTAGCCGTGTGTTTCTCACCTCCTGTGTTTGCTGGATGATCTGTAGATAGTTGCACAGCTCGACGGTGTGCGAGTAAAGCGTAGCGCACACACTCCTGTAATGCTGAGCCGCCTGACTCGGGTTATAAAGACGCTCTTCACAAACCTGACCGGAGATCAAGTGTGTTTAATGAAACGTTAATGTTACTTGTGTGTTCCTCAACCAGATTATACAGAATCTACACACAACCACAAACATCAAGAGGGAGGAAACGATATACTGTGTGTAAGGTATAAAACACTCCATGTCCTGCTGTTATGGGAAAATAATCAGCGACACGGTGGTGTGATGAAGCAGAAGCACTGTTACCGTCCCAAGTGTTATATTCCTCTAATTCTACAGCAATTTGACAAAAATGACAAGTTCCTGCTTATTCAAGAACGGAACGTTTTATGGTTCCAATTAACGTCCATAAAAGAAATCAGTTCATGTTCTCACTTACATTAGAGCAGCTAGTTCGAAATTATGACCGAAGACATAAAACTGCAGCATGTCACTCAGACTGGAGACTCCTTCCATCAACGTTACATAAAATTGCACCTTACGTTTAATCCTATTGTTTGAGCTGTTACTATAGAAACGATAATGTTTTAAAGCAAGTGCATTAATATAAACCTGTCATTTTCAACTGCATTATTTCTGACCCATTAGAATCGAGAATTCAACTCCCTGGAGTGAATATTAGTCAAGTCAAAAAGGAGAAAATCACATTACCGTAACTTCACTGTTCTATTTAACCTGCTTCCAACTATCACCAAACGCTTTAAAATAAAGCACAGGTGGACAAAAAGATGGTGATCTGCACCTGCAGGACCTCCGAGATGGTCCCTATGGGCTGGAGGCAACGTTCGGCACCCAGTCTGATGTCCACCTTGGTCATCTGATCCACCAGCAGCTCCAGTGTCTCGTCCAGCTCTCGCTCTATGTCTGCACCGAGACCCCAGTCCAGACACGAGTACATCAGACGACCCACATAGTCGACCGTCTGCACAAACACACTAACACTGAGGGTTTCATGCACACAGTAAGGTAGGGGGGGGGTATTCATGAGGTGACATCTGATGCTTACCTGATCCTCTGTCTCGATTACGAACTGGTGTTCTGCATGGAGAAAAGAAGAGGGGAAAGCCAGGTGAGTGACATCATCACATTGCTTGGGTATCTTTAGGATATACGATATGCTTCACTGGATTTCTATTTATTCAGGTTTTGTTAATCATAAGAGATTTTACCATGGTATAGACACCATGTTAGTCTGATGGTACCTGTATCATGATAGATAATGCCATGGTACTAATTTTCTGATAGAATACATGCACAACATGGTTCTACCATACACTATATTGCCAAAAGTATTGGCTCGCCTGCCTTCACATGCGTATGAACTTGAGTAACTTCCAATTCTTAATCCATTGGGTTTAATATGATGATGGCCCTGCCCCCTTTGCAGCTATAACAGCTTCATCTCTTCTGGGAAGGCTTTCAACAAGGTTTAGGAGTGTGATTATGGGAATTCTTGACCATTCATCCAGAAGCGCATTTGCGAGGTCAGACAGTGACAAAGTTGGGAGCATGAAATTGTCCAATTGTCTTGGCATGCTGAAGCATTAAGAGTTCCTTTCACTGGAAGTAAGGGGCCCGAGACCAACTCCTGAAAAACAATCCCACAACAGTTTCAACATGACCGTGCACCAGTGCACAAAGCGAGGTCCATAAAGACATGGATAGGTAAGTTTGGTGTGGAAGTCCTGACCTCAACCCGATAGAACACCTTTGGGATGAATTAGAGCAGAGACTTTGAGCCAGACCTTCTCTTCCAAAATCTGTTTGTCTGACCTCACAAATGCTCTTCTGGAAGAATGGTCAAAGATTCCCATAAACACAATCCTAAACCTTGTTAACGTACCATAAAGGCAATATTTATATAATATGGCCTATTTGTATGTAGGTAACATTAAATACCATAGTGCATGTCTCTTAATCTATATCTCTCTCTCATATATATATATATATATATATATATATATATATATATATAGTGGCCAGTGTAGCAGTTGTTCTCACCCATGTAAAAAGTTGGCAGCATCATCATCAACTTTTATTTCATACTGTGAGATGATAATAGTTCTGCCAAAACATTGGTGTTAGCAGCGGCAGTGAGTTGTGAGTTGACCATACGTAATGGTAGTACGCGGGTGCCAGGATCTGTGGGGAACCTCTAGTATTACATACAACAATATGGTACTGCCTGTACTATGCCATACCAGTTGTATGTACTAACTTGTAATATAATACAGTGTGTACAAACTTTTACAGACACTGTGGTATTCAATAAGTATCATGGTACATTATGCACTAAGGTATTGTGGTATACACCATAGTGGTACCATGGTACCCAGTGAAATGCCACAATACCCTGGTACTCTATAAAGTTCCTTGGTGCTTACCATGGTAATGTCTGAAGTACCATAAAAAGATATATGTAAAAAAAAGGGTTTGAATCTGATCTCCACTCGTTGGGTATGGAGGAGTTTGGACGTTTTCCCATGTTGGTTTCCTCCCGGACACCATGGGGTACACACCAAAGTTCAAAGACATTTAAGTATGTTAATTGTTTTTCTAGAACATTAAAGAAAGATTTATGCTGTAATGCAACTTGTACACTTTTTTTTTTTTTTTACGTATTTTCCTGAGACAATGAGGGACCCTGGACCTCTTACCCACTCTGCCGTGCTCTATTCTCAGAGAGACGTTTCCATCTTGAGAGAGGAAAATCCCCTCGGGTCCTGGGAGTCTGAAACTCCTCCAGGAGTTGTAACTCTGCTCGTCATCCAGACTGAAGTTCCTTTCCAGCAGCGAGCAGAGCTGATAGCACAGCGCCCAGGCCTGTTCCTCACACACCGGCTGGTTGTGTACAGACAGGATGTTCCTCAGAGAGAGCTGACAGCGGCTTAGAGGAAACACACCCTGCTCCATCGCCTTCGATTCATCAACCACGACAACAATCAATAATCCTTATCTTAGATCAGTGTAGAAACTGGATTAATCACAACTCCTGAAATTCAGGCTAGTCCAGTCTTCCTCAGGCTTAATCATAAGATCAATCAGGAAGCTTCCTGCTTCTCTCTTAGCGCACTTGTTTGATCAGGTGACTTCTTAATTAGTTAACGAGGTGACTCAGGTGTGTTGGAACAGGTAGACGCATCAGAGGCACAAGAGAACTTGTAACATCACCCAGACACTGATTGTTTTCCCACAGTAGCGTGCCATTAAAACAGCAAAGTGTTCATTCCACTGATATCACAGCAGCTTGCCAAGGTTTGCAGTTTTTTTATTTGTTAATAAACCTATTTTAAACCATTTATAGCTGCATTTATTTCATGCAACCTTCATCACACAAGTATACCAGGTCTTAATATTGAAGATTATTCATTGTTTGGAAAGGATAATAATCATCAAAGTAACAATCCTTTTGTAAGTTATAAACCAATAAAAGCAATTTGTTAATAATTAAAAACTTTTTTTGGCAAGAAAAAAAATCACCAGACTTTGTTACTATAGTTAATGTTGTTGAAATCCAGGAAAGAAGTTCAATATCTATTTGTTCCTGTATGTTCTTTTAAAATAGCAACTACGCAATTATACATATACATACTGTACACACAGGTGTTCAAGTCAAACCAGGACTTTTGATGGCGCAGAATAACAGAACACAGTTATGAAAGTAAAAGTTCCCTTTCGTTAGACTTTTGCATTAAGTTCTGTTGTTGCTCTTGTTTGCACCTGCGACTTTTTGACAGTTCTCAGATAGTTTTGCTAATTTATGATAGTATTTTGTTTTGTCTTGGCTAGTCAGCTAATTAGGTATCCTAGTTTTGTTAAATTATGTTGTATCTAGCACTTTGGTCATGGAGGAACGTTGTTTCGTTTCACCGTGTACTGAACTGAAAATGGTTGGACTTGAACTAGTTCTCTATTTCTCTACTCCGTTTAACCATGTTTTCCTGTCGCTATTCATAATAGACTGCTATACAGACATTGTAAATATCCTTACACAACCCATAACTGCTGCTCACAACTCGCTACTGCACAAAAACTTAAACACTCAGGACTGCACTATTCATAACTGTCGCACAAATACTGTATGTATATTGTATATCATGACGTCTCTCATTGCACTCTCAACAAGTTGCACACACGTTCTATTCAATTCTATTCTATTTGTATAGCGCTTTTAACAATTGTCATTGTCGCAAAGTAGCTTTACACAATCGAAAGAATTATTTAAGTTTGTATGGAATGTGAACGTGTATGAGTCAAAATGTTCTCAACCACAATATCATAACCATGGTATACAATATGTTCTCTTATGTGCATACGCATATTTTATCATGCTATGTGTAGTATCTTTCTTCATTGCACTCTACATAAGTCTTACATATAAGTCTTTCTGTATATAACCGTTTCTATATACACTTTACATATGCAAATAATTTATCATGGTGCACAATACCTTCTTTATTGCACCACATCTAGTTATTTGCTCATTTGCACTCATTGTATTTACCTCTCTCACTGTATACTGTTTTTATATGTAAATTATTCTGCACTGCAAAAATGCACTTCTGGTTTGATGCTAAGTGGATTTCGTTGCCTTGTACCTACATGTGCAGTAACAATAAAGTTAAATCTAATCCAATCTATATAATCCTCTGCTACACTAATGCACTTATCCTAGTGTTTCACTAGTGGAACATGTGGAAACGGCTTAGAGCGAGGTCAGGACCGTACAGGGGATGTGGCAATAACTCCCAGCCGAGTTCCTGTAATGTGCGAATGGTGTTGGTGAATGAACGTGTGTACAGTTCACACAGACAGATTGCCACAAGTTATCCGTCGATTTTCAAGGCTCAGGCGTTCCATTCGCTGAGTGTTCACAGTAACAATTTCACTGGGCTCTTCGTCGCCTTGAACGGGATCGTCAAGTTCAAGTTGGCTTTATTGTCACTTCAACCATATACAGTTAGTACACAGTGAAACGAAACAACGTTCCTCCAGGACCAAGGTGCTACATGCAACATAAATTTACAACAGAAAATTAACAGAAAAACTAAACTAGCTAACTAAGAGGCCTAGTTAGCTGGCTAGCAGAGACAAGACAGAGTCATTCACGAACGCACGACCTTCTTTAAACTTTTTGCACCATTCAAATGTTTTTACTGCAGCTAAGATGTTTGATTTTCTAGGAATAATTTCATCACATGTACCGTTTGACTTGAACACCAGGATCTGAATTAAATCACAATCAACGTTGTTCAAATCAAGCTTTTATTTTAAATTTCAGGTTTATGATTGAGATTCTTGTTTGTGGGATGGGGAAGGTGTGTGAGAGAGGATGGTACAGAAAAAAAAATATATTTAGCTGCCCAAATGAACAGAAGATAAAGAATAAGAAAAAAAAATTCCATACTTAAAAAAAAAAAAAATGTAGTCAAGTAACAAGGAGGTGAGAAGTGCGCTGACAATTACTAACCCATGTCTAGGGAGAAGAAAAAAAAACATTTAAATTCATTTTTGTAACATTATTATACAATCCATTATCAGGCTTCACGATTAATCCAGCATATATATAAAAACAGAACACGTCTTTCTCTCTCTCACTCTCACACAGAGTTGTAAATAGGATATCACTTAGTATAAGGGAACAAAACCATTAATTTCTTTTTAAAAACACATTTCTGTACATGGCTACTACACACACACACACACACACACACACACACACACATACACGCAAAATGATTACAAGAAAAACAGCAGATAAAATGATTCAAGAGAGAAATGTACATTTCACAGGTGTGTTAAGCTTCATGATCACTTCGACTTCCTTCGCTTTGCCTGCGTGGGACTCACTCCAGTGTTTGATTCTAAAACAAACAAAAAAAAAACATCGGTTATCTAGAGCAAACGGTGAGATCAAGTTTACCTGTTCAACAATACACTGTACAATAAAAAAAACCTTTAAAAATATGTGAACAGAGAACTGGGTTGAATCACTGCTTTTTCATATTATATACATAATAATAATAATAATAATATTTTATTAACATCACAAAATAAAAGAAAATTCTCAATAGTCCAACAACTAAGAGTTGCATTTATCAAAAATATTTTATCCATATGACATTATGTCATAACTCTAACCCTAACACTTACAACTCTTATTCTCCCTCACACAGGCCTCTCCCACTAAAAATCGAAATAAAACGCGCCTTATCCTATTTCTACATACACTACCAGTCAAAAGTTTGCACAGACCTTCTAAAAAAATACACAATAATCTCCTTTAACAGTTGATATTGAGATGTATATCTGCTACTTCTGCTCTGTAAAGCTTCATAACGGCTCTAATCTGAGGTGCTGTTTGTTAACTGGTGATTTCTGAGTCTAGTAACTCTAAATGAACGTCTCCTCTGCAGCAGAGGTACGTTTTGGTCTTGCTTGCCTGTGAAGGTCTTCATGAGAGAGTTTTATCATGGTGTTTAATGGGTTTTGCAAATGCACTTGACACAATACTGTTCTTGCAAGAATTATTCCAGAAAGGCTGACCTCCATGTCTTAAAATAACAACTGACTGTTGTTGTTACGTAATTACCTAATTCCATACGTGTTATTTCATAGTTTTGAAATCTACAGTATTGTTGTAGAATGTAGAAAATAAATCACTAAACAAAACTAAGAAATCTGTAAGTGATCTCAAACTTTTGAGCGATTGTGTGTGTGTGTGTGTAAATATATACATATACAATAATGTTTTTAGACATTTTCCCCCCAGCAACATATCTAATGAAATCGTATCAGACCCTTACAGAGTACAGAAAAGTAATTATGACTTCTCAGAACGGTGCTGAACTCAACACTTGATCTTTATATAATAGTCTATAACAATAGACAGATAAGCTACAGTATGTACTGTAAAAGACATGTAACTTGTAACAAAGGAAGCCCGTGTGCTCAGTTTATTCTTCATTTAGCATTATGCTTACTCTCTTTGGCAAATATTGACATTAAGTAGACAGATTATAGTGCAATTCCACAAGCCGATATATTATTTATGATACACAGTGAACAGTCGGGGCGATGCAGTGTGAATTATTCATTAAATACAAAAACAGAATATAAACTATGCATCGAAAGATTTTAGCAGAAAAAGATACTTTTTCATTTATGCATAGTGTGGTGACTAAAGTGCTGGAAAAAAACAGCTATGTACATAACACTAAATAATAATATAATTATAATATGATTAGAATAATATAACTATTGCAAATAACAGCAACAAAGACAAAGTGATACTGTATAAATCATAACCATGCAAATATTTGGTCAACTGAGGTACCAATTAGTGTTCGTCAAGCTATTTTTGTTTGACCAAAGTAGAATTACAAATGTCAGGAGATTTTTATCTAGTGCAATGATTACCAAAAAAGTGTACGTCTTGTAGAGTGCATAAAGTGTTCTATAGAATAAGTGTCTAAGCGCATGTGAAGTGTTTGTCGGGTGATCCGTTATACACGCACGACGCAGGGAAGAACTTGTTCGTGCCGAGGAAGCTGGGCGAGCCAGTTAGCCAGCTGTGTGTAAGTCTGCGAGGAGTAGACGTCTCCCTCTCTGTGTGCCTGTTCATCACCAGAACACTGGGCCATCTGAATGACAATGGCAGAATTAGACATCGCAATTTAACCAAAGAGGGAGGAAAAAGTATTTGGCGCAACCTACCGGTGCCTCTGAGACTCGCGATAAGAACAAACACGGTTCCTCCATCTGCTAATGCAGGGAAAACGCTGATCATCTACATCTGCTCCAGTCACTGCTAACAACACCTCATTGTCCAGCTTACTGGGAGAGTCACTACACAAAAAACAGCAAACAAACCACACAGTAAATTCCCTCTGGTGTTCCCTTATAAGCAAATAATACAGTATAGACAAACACACACACACACACACGGTACTTCAGGAATACTCTCTGGGATTAGTGTTTATTTGTAGTTAAATCATTAAGTATTAATTTGACTTAAAATACATTATTTATTCTAATTTAAAGGGGGAAGGAAGGTTAGGAAAAAAAAAAGATCAATTGAAAACAAAATTAAGAAAGGGAAAAGGAAAGGACAGAACAAAAGGAAAAAGTAAAAGGATAACGCAGAAGGAAAAGAAGAAAAAAAGCAAAAAAAAATTGACATAAAAGGAAAACAAAAATAAACAGAAAGGAAATAACTTGTATTTAAAATAATTAAATAAAAAAAAACAAAGTGAAAGGAAAGGACAAAATAAGTTAAAGAAAAATTAAAGGAAGAAGAAAAAAAAAGAAAAATAAACATTTAAGTGAAAAGAAAAACTATGAGTGGGAAAAAAAGTTCAAGAGGAAGGGGGAAGACGGAAGGAAATATAGAAAAAAGTAGAAATAAAATCACCAGAACAAATAAAAAACACAAGTGCAGTGTCTGAATAAAGCAACTTGTTAAACTTGTTAAAAGTGATTTTGCTGTTATTTAACCTTATTGCACAGAAATGAAATTGGCTGCTCACCCGGCGAGAAACACCTGTGGCTGAACCTCCTCGGGACCTTCAGGCGAGCTGTGTGTGGATTTGTAGGAGGAACAGGAAGACACAGAGCTGCTCAGAACTTCTTCCCCACTGCTTCTGGGACCGGTATGGCCCACAGGGCCCCGTGCCGGTGTACTCATCCCTCTGCCGCTGTCGGTCAGGCAGACGCTGTCGGTGTCCTCGTCCGCTGTGTGGTACTCCTCTGAGCCGGAGTCACCCTCCTCTCTCTCGCTCCAATCCCACGCTCCTAAAGAGCATTCTTCAGAACCAGACACACTGAGACAATCCAAACCCGAGTCTGTCGAATCCTCAGCAGCAGAAGACCACTTCAGGGCGACCCTCTCAAACTCATTCCTCAGGTCACACACTGGAAACCTGCTACTGACAGACGATGAGTCATTTAGTTCAGTCCAGCTGTCTCGGTCCACTGACGTGCCAGTGGGCGGGGGATCATCGTGCAGTGCCTCGATGTTAGATGGAATTTTACGAGCTAAAAGAAAAAAAAAAGGACAAAAATCCCAATCTGTAAACAATTTGACCTTGTTGTAAAATTATGTAAAAAAAAAAAAGGAAAAGGAAAAAAAAAAGTAAAAGAAAGTGACAAAAAAGAAAAAAAAGGAAAAGGATAAAAAAAAAAAAGAAAAGGTAAAGGAAAGAAAACAGTAAGAACAAAGGGAAAAAAGAAATATAAAATGCTGTGTATAAATTAGTAAAAATCTTTACTTTTGTTAAGTTCTTCCAAAAGTGCAAAAAAAGTAAAAAAACAGAAATAATAGAAATAATAAGAAAAGAAAAAATGAAAATGGCAAAAATAAAAAAGGAGTAAAATAGCAAAAGAAAAAGAAAAAAAGAGAAAAAAGTCAAGAAAAAGAATGAACAAAGATGAGAACAAATGGAAAAAAGAAAAAGGCAATATAAAAACAAAAGAAAATAAGGAGAGCTAAAAAAAAAAAGAAAACTTCAGTGTATTAGTTGAACAATATATATTTTTTTGCCATGCTCCTTCCAAAAATAAAGAAAAAAACTGAAGAAAAGAAAAATGACAGAATGGGGGGGAAAGAGAAACACTAAAGAAAAACAAGGAATAAGAAATAAAAAAAAGAAAGGAAATTTAAAGGTAAAAAGAAAAGTAATTTAATAAAGAGACTCTTTCCATACATGTTGAATAAACTCTCCTTAGAGAACCCTTCAAAACATCAAATACCTTTTTTTTTCTCCATTTTTTTTGTTTATAAATAGCTTTAGATGTTATGAAGCTTCTGACCAATAAGATCTGAGAATGTGACAGCACTGTGGCAAACAAATCTATCTATACATATAATTAAACTGTAAAGTAGGCGTGTCTGTACATTGAAGATATTTGTAAATGAGTAACAGAACACATCTATGTTTTTGTCTGTCTGTCTGTGCACCGATCACGTAAGCACTACTGAAGGAATCGTGTCATAAAGTGTCAATCACGTTCCAGTGTGCAAGTACAGACAACGCAAATGCTCTTTTGCCTTTTCCCAGGGAAGGTGTTGGGTCACGTCTGCTTGTGGGCATTTTTATTTTATTATTATAATTTTTTTATGAGTGCTATAGTATTGGTCCTTTGTCACCTTTTCCTTTGTCTAATGTATCGTGAAATGAAAACAGAACCCTCATATTTACTATAGACGTTTTATAGACCAACTCATTTTTATGTTTTTCAATTCAATTCAAGTCTGCCATTTCAAAAGTACACATCATACTTGAACGCAAGTTTATGGCTCAAACCTGTGATATTCTCTCTCTTACCAGGAGGTGAACTTTTCAAATCTAAAAAGTTCTTCTCTGGATCGTTCTTGTGCTGGACAGATGTGTTCAAATAATCCTCCAGCATGCTCAAGCCGTCCTCCGTAGAGAGGTCTGTAAAGCAGCTCAAGAAGTCCCAGTATTCAGCCCAGGGGTACTCCATCTCATGCGCCAACTCTCTGTCAAGAAAGAAAATTAAGTTAGTATACATTAAACTATTTTTATTTACAGGTTAAGAAAAATCCTAACTTTTAGGATTAACACGTCATCAAAGATTTAATTCACAGTGAAATGCTGAGGGTTTTTTTTGGTTTAAGTTTAACATTTCTTCATTTACACACTGGTAAGTTTTTTCATCAGTGTCATTCATTCCCTATACCTCTGAGTCAAAGAAGCTAATATATTTTCACCTGTCACTGCAGTAACGCAAACACATGTCAAAAGATTTGCACATTTCACTACAGCTATACGTAAAGTGTTTCAGTGTTGAGTTTTCGTTTTAATGACGTTTTTATTATGCATTTTAAAAAAAGTTGACACCCGTACCTCCCTACTCTCTCCGCTCCTCGATCAGGATCTGATTTTAAAATGTGATGAAAGTACTTTGCTCGATCACGAGGCGGTGTTTTCCACAGCTTGTGAAACTCTTCTGCCTGCACAAGAGCGCTCAGTCAGGCAACTACAAGAGAACTATACACTAAATGATGTTAAAGACAAGAGGGCTCAGGTTACCTTTGATGAATTCAGAGGGCCTACAATTGCCCTAATAGTCATCAGCGGGTTTTTAGGATCCTCCGTCAACCCAGGGATTGGTGACATATCCCGATATTTGGGGGTACCAGGGGCCCAGGGTGAACCGATCACCGGGTTAAGAGTGTTATCCGTGGCTCTAAATAAGTGCACGTAAAAACGATCTGCAATAAAGGATAATTAATAATCAAATCAAATGTTTGCTTGTATTATTAATATTTACTGATGAGATCACTTTCAAACTTACCCTCTAAATATTCTTGAATCTTTCCTTTAGTTTCCTTATTTTTGTTTTTCCTTTCACACACCACCTGTTGAAGCAGAGTAAAAACAATATAGACGAACAGCCACAAACACACAAAGCTCGAATTTTGCGATCAGCTCTAATCCCTGCGAAATATTATTTATATGGATAATGAATTTAAATCAGAGATTGCGTTCTTAAGGTGCATATGCTTAAGGTTTAAGGTGATATCACTCCTTTCAGATTTTCAGATTATGTAAATGACCTCCATAATTTAAATCCTCATTAAATCCTCACTAATGTGCATATCAACTCTGAATACAAGCCAAGGTGAACATCCTGACCTGAGCTGTAAACCTCATGCTTGCAGCACGTATCTTCGAAGAGCATTCAAATCAAACCAGGACTATGTCTTGCGGGAATTCGTTAAACCAACTGACATTTACAGAAGACTTCAAGCATAGTACGGTGATGAGACCCTTAGCAGCAGTAAAATATTTGAACGGTGCAATTTTTTTTTTGGCTGGCTGATTTTTAGATGTGAAGCAGGATTTCGATCATGGCTCAGGCGTACTGAGAAAACTTTCTACCTTTATGGTAACCAAGCACTAGTGAAATACTAGGATAAGTGGATTAGTGTAGCAGGGTATTATAAAGAGAAATAAAAATAAAATAAAATAAAGTTTCTACTCTCATAACTTCTGAACTTGAACACCCCCCGGACTAAGGCCGCATTAAAAATTCTGTACTTACACTCAATGGCATCTGTCCGTATTTGTTCCTGCAGCTCTTATCGATGCCTGGATGTGAGCAGAGAACGTTCACTACGTCTGGACATCCAAACTTACAGGCGAAGTGAAGTGGTGTCTCGTTGCTCTGTAGAAACACACCGCAAACACAGCCTGACTGATAAATGTTTTCAATCAGAAACAAAAATACAATCTCTGTATAGTACCAACCCCTTTATCAGGCGTGTTGAGGTACAGGTCCACGATGTAGTCGATTCTTTGCCAGAGCATGTCTTCCTGATCGTCAGGATACATGAGGTGCATGAACTCCGGACTCTGTAGGGTCTCCAGTATGAGGTGGGCCATCTCTGCTTGGTTCTCTTTCGCTGCAATGTGCAGGACGTTGTATCTGCAGCCTTCCTACATGACGTACGTTACATCTTAAACACTGTCGCGCACCCATAATACCGTATTGTTTAAACAAATAAGTAAGATTTTCATAACACCTGGACGATGGTCGGGTTGTCACCAGAACCGATAAGGTATCTTGGGTTATTCCAGACGAGATCTTTAAAAGCCTCTTCGTCTCCCTTCTCTACAGCTCTTCTAAGTTTTGAGGTCAGGTCTTGTGTGCGCGGACTCCTGAACTCATTCGCCTTCTCCAAATGTAACGTTTCCTGATTCGGTGATTTCTCTGCTAATTAAATGGATGTTTCACAGCCATGCTGAGTTTGCTATTGACAAAACAAAACGCTAGAAGGCATATAATGCATCACGCAAACGAAACCATGCTGACCAGAGCTACTTTAATTCATTACAGGGAAAGGCAGAAAGTGATGTATATCCTTGCACTTTTCTTTTATCTTTTTTTTTTTACTTTTCTTGCATTCAATAATTTGATGGAAATTAATAGTGTATATGTAAATGGTAAACATACCTGTAGATGTAGCATGGGGTTTGTCACCTGAATTTTTACTGGGTGTCACACCACCATTGTACAAGCCCTTAGCAAAGTCCTCAGCGTCCTTCCTGTTACAGAAAGCTTTAAACCGGGCGCCTTTCATTGCCGTCGCCACTTTTAGTGCTTTTTGCTTGTCACCATAAACATGGAGGAAACCTGACAGGAAAAACAACAATAAAGTCCTGTTAAAATTATTTTAACTAAAATCAAATCGTTACTGATAACGTACTCCATTACTGTGCTGTGAAAGTCCTGTTTTGTTTTTGTTTTTTTTTACATATTTTGTCACATTGAGATCATCAAACTAATTTAAATATTATGCAAAGATAACCCAAGTATATACAAAATGCAGTTTTTAAATCATGATTTCATCTATTAATGGAAAAATGTTGTCAAAACCTGCCTGGTCCTATGTGAAAAAGTAATTGTCCCTTGCTAAATCATGAATGAACGGTGATTAGCCACATTTTTTTGGAAAGCTGAGTTAAATTTCACTTGCCACACCCAGGCCTGTTGAATCAAGAAATCATTTAAAAAGAATCCCTTAAAGAGAGTCTGACAAAGTAAAGCATGCTAAAAGATCTAATAAAATGAATTTTTTTTAATCTAAATTAATTCAACAGATTATTATTATTAACAGACAAAATAATTAACATGTATCAGTCTGGAAAGGGTACAAAGAGTACATTTTTAAGTCTTTTGGACTTCAGCGAACTACAGTGAAGGAATTTTCTCCATAGTTATCCACAAATGGAGAACTTATGAAACAGTGGTGAAACTTCCCAGGACGGCAAGTCAAATAGGCTTTGATCATCATTTTAACAATATACAGTTCAGTACTCAGTGAAAAAAGAAACAACGTGCCCTCAGGACCAACGTGCTACATACACTAGCTAACTGGCTAATACTTTACAAAAACCACAAAAAGATAAAGTGCACTTGTGCAAATAGTAACAAACAATGCAATACACTGTGACAATGTACACAGAGGTAGTAAAAATAAATTGTCCATGACTAATGGTAAATACAGTAAACAGTCTGTGTTGTAATAGCAGCAAAGAAGTTCTTGTGCAAATAGCAGCACAGGAGTGGCGACCCAAAATTACTCCTAGAGCACCAAGACAACTACCAAAGGCTCATCTCATATTTGCCAAAAAAAAACCTCTTGATTTTCCCCAAAGCTTTTGGGCAAATATTCTGTGGATAAGACAAAAGTTTAACTTTTTTGAAAGGTGTGCGTTCCGTTATATCTGGGGGAAAACTAACACAGAATAACTTCAGGACCTGGACGACTTGCCATAATTGATGGAATTCTGTGTCCTACCAGAAAATCCTGAAGGAGAATGTCCAGCCATCAGTTCGTCACCTCAAACTCAAGCACACTTGGGTTAAGCAGAAAAACAAGGAGACAAGACACACCAGCAAGTCCACCTTGTTTTCGAGTGGCCTAGTCAAACTGACAAAAAGCAGCAGCATAAATCCGTACTTAAATCCTTAAACAGGATATTCATGCTTGAAAACTCTCCAATGGTGCAGAATTTAAACTATTCAGCGAAGAAAAGTGGACCAAAATTCCTCCACAGCGATGTGAAAGACTCATTGCCAGTAATCACAAACACTTGATTGCAATTGTTGCCACCAAGAGTGGCACAACCAGTTATTAGGGCATAACGTTTTTCACACAGAGCCAGGCAGGTTTAGAATGCTTTTTTTCTCTTGAAACTGCATTTTGCATTTACTCAGATTGTCTTTAAGTGTGGCAAATATGCAAAAATAAATAGATTTTTTTTTTAAATCTGTAAGGGAGGGCAAAGACTTTTTCATGGCACTGTATGTGTCTATGACAACCTGCAAATGAAAGACCAACACACAAGTTCTGGGTCTCAAACATGTCTCTTAGGTACATACCATCATTAGGTGGGTCATCTAGAGGTGGCAAAACCCCATAAAATAAAGATGGGGAATCAGGAGACGCCGGGGGTGTACCATCTTCGGTAACCTGTGTTGAGGGACTCGTGTCCGAATTCAGCGCATCTGAATTCGCTGGCGGAAACTGAGCATAGTCTGAAGAGCTACCCTTTTCTCCATTGTCCACTTCAGGCCTAGTGCACTCTCCCGGCTGTTCCTCCAACAGAGCTCGAGCAAGTTTCTTCTCAAAGATGCTCCTAGTGGTGGCAGTTATCGGGCCACACTTCAATCCTGCCCGTGTGATCTCCTCCCGCAGTTCATCTGGGGTCAGGGTTTTCAGCCTGCTCAAGACTGCATCCATTGTGTTAACACCTGAGGAATATTAACATTAATGGATCATAAACATTGGCAAACAGTAAGTATGATAGTACTGGTTTAGTGGATATTCATGTTTTAATTCATACTACATCAACAAACACAGTTCAAGAACAGAAAAATCCAAATAACTACTAAAAAAAAAAAAAAAAAGGAATAGAAATGTTTAATAAGTAAAAAAAAAAAAAAGTTTGAGTGATATGATACGAGGAAGTATCAAAAAGTTTCAAGATTAGCTCTGTTTATAAGCTCTGTTTTTTCGCTGTATGTCCTCCCTCAGACGCCCTTAAAACCTGACAGTAGAATTCTCTCCATTGACTGTCTGGTCCCTGGAAAAGACTATGAGCATGCACTTGGTCGAGCAGCAGATCTGCCTCGCCCCTTTTTTCAGTCGTGTAGATGATGGGCTCTTCAACTGTGAAGACTGTCGCTTCGCCTCAGGGTCGTTCCCGTACACCTTCCTCATCGGTAATGATCCTTGACATGAAGGACGGGTAATCCACGGCGTGCTGACGGAGTTCTTGGCAGATTTTGACGCGATGTTCCTTCTGCTCCTGGGTCAGCAGCCTGGGGACGAAACATGGCAGTTACACGTCGCACGTTCAAATCACACGTGAGGATTGTCAGGACTGTTCCGTATCACACACCGACAGTGGCAGCAATGTTGTGGATTGTTCTCCGACGATCATCATGTCGGCACAAGTTGGCAAACGGTTTCTACATTTTCAGGGGTTGAGTTCGTCGAAGGACTTCCTGACCTCTCGTCGTCTTCCAGTGATGTTCTTCTGCTCTTGAAGCGTGCATGCCACTCAAAACTCCTTGAACAACTCATTGCAATGTTGCTATAAACTTACCAAACTGTCTCTGTGGTAGATTTCATGTTCGCTCTTTGTTCTAACTTGTCCATGATGAAATAGCTTATGTGGTAACGCACATGGTCAGGACATTTGTGCAGGACGATGTCTTTTGGCACGCTGACTTATGAAGATCGGTGCTCACTGTGACTGTGCGTGCAGCCTTGTGCTGCCATCTGCTGGCGTGTAACAAAACTTTTTTTTTTTTTTTTTACTTTTCTCAAACTTTTTGGCACCACCTCGAATCACACTGATACACCAAGAGATATCCCGATATTTTGTTGAAATATCGCTCTATCTTTAGTTGTATCCATGTGATATCACGATGTTTTGTCGGTAGGACTGAAATATCGCTCTGTCATCACTTATAGTCGCGTGATATCGCGATATTTCAGTAAAAAAAAAAAAAAATTGCGATATTTCAGTGTAAAAGTCCACCCCACTGTTACACGTCTTAAATTAAGTTCCTTAAAGGTTTATTAAACTATTATTTTTTTTTACCTGGTTCATAATTTTTAAATATAAACTTACACAAATTGTTGATTTGTCACGAATTAGACTTAGCACGAGCAGTTAGCATGCACAAGTTTGAAACAAGTTTCAGGCAGAAGTTAAAAATAAACGAGTTCAACAAACCTGAGTCTCGCGGTGTGTACAGACAGACTTATTTACCTAAAATAAAGTCTCATGAAGATGTTGTCCCAGAATGAGGTGTGATCCATTACATGCTTTCGTGTCTGTCATTCTTCCAGCTAGGCAGCGCCTTTTGCGTTTACATCTTACTGCGCATGCTCAGTGGACCTGCGCGTTGAGAGGGAGAAATGGATATGAATCATTCTACAAAAATGGTGGAAAGTGCTGTCAGTTTTGCTGAGGCCAAAATCATTTCAGTGAACATAACAGAAAATAACGTATGCACTTTCAATCACGAAATACATTTTCTAACTTTAATGATCAATATTTAACTGAAGCTTTAAAAATTAAAATTATTATTCCAAGTTCAAAGAAATGTCTTGTCACTTTGATCATACATCAAAGTGGGACTTTTCATCTAAAGATTTTTTTTCATTAAATTAATTTAATCCACAATAACATCAATATCTTATAAAAAAAAAAAGTGAAACACTAAAAATCATGAGACACTCACTCACTCACTCACTCACTCACTCATCTTCTATACCGCTTTATCCTGTATTCAGGGTCGCGTGGACCTGGAGCCTACCCCAGGAGGCTTAGGGCACGAGGCAGGGTACACCCTGGACAGGGTGCCAATCCATCGCAGAAATCATGAGACAATGATTGATTATAATGAATAATGTGAAATAAATATCAGTCACCCAAAACTGTCATTTGTGTTATTGTTACCCCCAAAAAAATCTTATTTAGAAATGCATTTGACACTTTGAAATGGTCAGAGATTACTAGATAAAGAGCACTGGATAAATGCAGAAGTATGAAAGATGTCTCTCTTTATTTTTTAAAAGAAAAAGTCATTATTTACTTTGCAATTTTATTCAAAGCCTTTAAGTCCATCATTAGTGTTACTCATTTTATAATTATAACTGACAGACATTGGACATAAAAACCGATTACATCTAATAAGTAATTGATTTTGACATAATTGGGAACCATGTGGTCTTACACATGCAAGCCATTTTGTACTGTAAATAGTTCTGCTTTTTCTCTAACGTGTCATTAGCGTCATTGGTGTTACCAGGATGAGTAACACTAGTTACTAAATGAATGAAAATAGAATGCATTAAGCTCTACTTTTTGTGGATTCATAAAGAGTTTAAAAGTAAGTTATTGGTATGAAAGAAGTTCTAGGTGTGAAAGAAGGAAGATTTTTTATGACCCAAATTCTGTAGAATGACCCACATACACTGCATTGTCACCATCAAAACTGAACATATAACTGCACACACATTAACTTATCAATTCCCTTTTTCTTCTAAAATGAGCGATACATTGATTCACAAATTTTAGGCAATTCTAGATGCATCACTTTCATGTACTAAGGAGGTCGGCAGAAACTGGACAACCTGAAGGAAATCCACAGGGAACCAAGGAGAACATGCAAAACTCCACACGAAAGCTCAGAATTTTATGATCTGCTTTGTCTACTTTGCCTACAAAAGGTGCAGGCTCTTTATAGGAAAATACAATTATGAAGCCAGTGATTTCTCCTACAAGGCTTCACAGTTATGCAACAGGATTCCAATTAGTGTTCTGGAATCTTTTGTTAAGGGCAGCATGGTGGCTTAGTGGTTATCACTGTGGTCTCGCACCCTCCAGGGTAGAGATTCAATTCTCGCCTCGGGTCTGTGTGCATGGAGTTTGCGTGTTCTCCCCATGCTTGGTGGGTTGTCTCCGGGTTCTCCGGTTTCCAGTCCAAAGACATGCCGATTAGGTTAATTGACGTCCTCAAATTGCCCGTGGTGTATGTGTGTCTGCGTGCCCTGCAATGGATTGGTACCCTGTCCAATCTGTACCCCACCTCGTGCCCAAAGTCTCCCGGGCTTCAGCAAAGATTTTTGTAAAGATCTTTAAATTTGAGAAATGAATTCCACCTTTTTGTGGTGCAGACTTGAACTTTTCCTCAAAAATAGCTGCAGCATTGTGACAGCAGGTGGCAGTAGTGATCTGCTGTCCATAGCTTTCTCTGAAACCATTAAAAAAATGCAGTTTTAGGTGATTTAAAGGCTGTCAAGAGTAGTATATGCTAAGTAGTATAACAAGCATGAACTTTTATGTAGATTATATTGGGTTTATCTATGGGTTTATTGGATTGACTATGTATCTTATACACCAGTTTACCACCGTCAGCTCTTTAGCAAACTTGTATACTGCATAATATTGTCTTTATTTTTGGCAAAGTAAAAAAAAAATCTATCATTAAAGCTTTGGAATAGAGAATATATTCTTGCTATGTCAAGATTTTTATGGTATATAATTTATATTGAGTCAACTAAGTGGATTATTCCAATTCAGGAAAAAAAAAATTGACACAGGATTAAATGTATTTCATTCATTCGTTAATTTCCGAGATTAAGTTTCTATCTGTGTAAAAATACATGGACCAAGCAAGCAGTCTTAGAGGCAATGAGTAGAGGGAAAAAAATCAAATTTTTTTGAGGTAGTCAGCCATTTCATGTTTTGCCTCATTGGGTTTGCACTGGAGAGGAAAACGCTAACATGTACAACAATTAATGGAAGGTAAACCAACTTTCTGAAAGTGGACAAAGTACAAAGTGGACGGGTGGACATTTTGAACTTGAGTTTGAAAAAAAAGAAAGAAAAGGAAATGGTTTCTCTTGAGGAAAACCTGTGGTAATTTCGGGATCTGGTGGTCATAAGCTTGCGTTATTTTTAGCCACTCTACTTCGATAGGCTAACGCTCCTTATTATGGCATATTATGCTTGTTTTTGTTTGACCACACTTTTAATATGGTGGACGAGCAGAGTGTGGAAAGCTCTCTGGACTCTCTGGAGTTTGGTGTGGTTGCTGGTTGACCTGTCCTCCCGGTGATTGAAGGCGCCAGGTGGCCGGCACTGACCGCCGATCTCGCTCTTCATCCGCTCCGTCACGTGATTTATGAGGCGCCGCGAGCGCGTCGACGGCCACCCGCCCGCCGTACGCTTTTCTTTATTGGCCGGGCTGCTGGAGCGCGTTAATTTACGCACCGGGGACAGTCACATATTTCACCGGCTGTCCACATGATGAAGATTTATAAGCCTTCAGAAGTGCCTGTTTATACGATATAATTGTGCCGGAGAGCCTCACGAGCCCCAAAATCCACTGACACAGGCTCCAACATGCGTGTAGGCCTATTGCCTGGCGCACGCTTTGGGCTGGCGTTTAGCTCGTCCTCTGTCATAGCAACAAACAGAAAATGCCGATTTCATGACAGTCATCAATCTTTGGCAACCATTTGTCTGGGGAATTTCACACACAATGCAAAGACAAGCACACCAAGAAAAGCAAGTAAAGTGGAACAGAATTGATCTTCCTGAAAGCGCAGTCGACGTGTCCTCTTTAAATGACGTTGAGTGGTGGGGATCAATTATGCAATGCATTATGCAAGTTAGCAAAAACAATCTATCATGGAAGAAATTAATGCATGTGGCCTAGATGAAAGCAAGAGGTGCAGTGTGGTGTTAATATCATGTAAAAGTTTGTATGCTTTAAAGTTTTTTTATTTTGGTCGTTTGATTAGTTTTTAGTGCAAATGAGCCATAATAAGAAGAAAGACAATCAACCCCAGTGCTTGAACCATTAATAATGTCAACCTAGTCTAACAGGAAAAAAATAAAAGTGTCAGTATGGTGCAAAAATGTACTTTTTATACACAATGCTTTTGTGTTCTGTAGGAGAATTGTTAATAGGCAAAAAGCTGGCTGAAATAGCTGTACCCTTGTGTATTGAACATCCCTTTTTCAAATCCATGGACATCAATATTGAGTTGTTCTTCCTTTGCTGCTGTAATAGCCTCCATTCTTCTGATAAGACTTTCCACTAGGTTTGGAAATATGGCCATGGGGGGATTGTGCTCATTCAGCCACAAAAGCGCAAGAGATTGCGAACTGGTGTCGGGCGAGCAAGCCTGGTGTGCAGCCATCATTCCAGTTCATCCCAGAGGTGTTCATTGGGGTTGAGGTCAGGGCTCTGTGCTCTTCAGCACTAAACCTTGCAGGCCATGTCTTGTAAATGTAACGTAAAATGAAGGTATACAAAGACATGTATACCTTTTTGTGGCAACAGTTTGAGGAGAAGTGTCCACATACTTTTGGCGGCATACAGTTAGGTGGTACAAGTCACCTAATGTGGAGAACATTTGACTCTTTTAGCTGGATGTTTGAATTAGAAAAGCCAGTCTGGAAAAAAAAATAAAAATAAATCAGATGACTGTTGGAACAGATTGTTTCACCCATTTTTCTGTTGGTATTTATTAGACTGATGTCACAAAAGCTCTTATTGTTTGCCGGCCAAACCCGATACTCCACTTTTGACGTATAATGGAATTTACAATCCAATAACCCAAGCAAAGAGAATTAAACCGAGCTGGAAATTCCAGCATCAAAAACACTAATTAGTGCACATAGTCCTGTGAGGCCCCGGGCTCAACTGTGTGTGTGTGTGTGTGTGTGTCAGGAAGCCCCCACCCCGATCTCTCGATCTCCACCCAGTGCTGACACACACCCTTTAATCACACCTGGCCCCTATAAAATCCTTTTGAAATGAGGGCGTAGTGAGAGTACTATCCGACTAAACACACTGACAAATTTTATCACAGATGTTTTACAGGCCATGCAGACATTTTACTACCGTTTTTATCAATTCTTGGCAACAACAGGACATCGTAATAGCTTAGGTTTGAGATATCAATGTTAAAAACTCACAAAAGTCAATACACCAGCACTGTGATACCATTTCTTTATTTATTTTACAGTATGGCGACAGTCACTGGCTAATATTTGCGAAGCAGCCGGCGTCCTCACTGGAAAGCATCCTCGCTGACTCTCAGGCTTTTTAGAGTAATATACTCTTACAGGTCAATGTAAAGTCTAGAATATAACGTCTCCAAAAATAATGACTTCTGTTTTACAAACTAATTCTGACTTTTTTTTTCTTTTTTTTTTTCAAAGAAGATGATTCTAATGTTCACCCAACCTCCAGGGGTATGTTCTGAAGTTTTTGATCACATACACATTCCATTTCTGGACCTCCTAGTACTTGGAATTTGAAAGGAGAATGTACGTATTTGAGGTGGTGTAGTGGTTAGCATTGTGGCCTCGCAACTCCAGGTTCAGCGGCTTGATTGCCACCTTGGGTCTATATGCTTGGTGGGTTTTCTGTGGTTACTCTGGTTTCCTCCCACAGTCCAAAGACATGCAGATTAGCCTATTTGATGTTCCCAAATTGCCTGTAGTCTGGGAGTGTGTGGTGTGTGCATGTGCGCCTTGCAAAGAATCCAATCAGTACCCTGTTCAGGGTGTACGCTGCCTTGTGCCTGAAGTTTCCTGGGCTAGGCTCCAGGTTCCTGTGACCCAGTATCGGATAAGCAGTATAGAAGATGAATATATTTGAGGAGTATTAATATTCCGTCCATCACTTTTTGTCGTGATCATTTCCAACCTAAAGCATATATAAAAAAAAAAAACTAAAATATAATCAAAGTCATAATATCTAGGAAACGTATCTCAATTTCAAATTCATCCCAAATGATTATTATTTTAGACCTTGGCCTTAGTACAGGATGCTACCGGCATTTAAATCAAAGTGCAAATTTCTGTCGGGGGTGACGATGGTGTTATTTCAGTTCACTGGAATCTATTTGCATCAAAGTGCCAGGTGTGTGTGTGTGTGTGTGTGTGTATGTGTTTGAAAATGTTAATTCCATCTAAATTAAAACATAGGCAAAGTAATGCAGATGAATAGCTGCTCTTGGGTCTGAAGTTCAAATGCCGACTCCTTCCCCTGCTGGTTTTCATTAATTGCGATATCAAAGGCATTCTTCATGGAGAAAGTCATTATTTTCTAATGTAACATCAAACGACGTGAAGGAGGGAAGTGTGTGTGGGGGGAATTAAATGACTTTCCTCACATGCAATCCACATTGTGCTACCTTCACATAGATTGAATAAATTGAATGATTTTTCATACGAACGTAAAGACAGCGTCACTCGCTCATAATTAGTCTTGGATTAAAGAAATTCAAATGATCCGGTGATGCTAATAAGAGGGATTCTCTTTCCTCTGCTTCCACATTTCGATGATTTCGTGCACAGAAAACATATCCCCTGCTTTACTTTTAATTAAAGCTTCGTCGTTGAATATTTCTCAGTGGGGTCGATCTGCTCATCTGCTCGTATCTGCATGATGGAGCCACTCCACTCTTACTCTCAACATACAGCTGTTACTTTTGAAACAATTTCTTTGGACAAGTAACAATTCTCTTGAATCAAACAGACCTACATCATAAAATTCACTATTATTTTCTTAGATGTCAAGCTTTCTTTTTAATATATATATGATAATGGAAAAATATGACCTATAGATAAGATGCCTTTACAAATAATAATAAAAAAAAAATAGGCAGGAAGTCATGGTATTTTAAGATGACATGTACATGTACATGTTAATGTGCATTTAGATTTATCTCCTTTTCTTCTGCATTTGTAGTGCATTTACAAGATGATCACCAAATTCTTTTTTTAAAGCAAAAACATGGCTTGTGTTTGGTTTGTTTTTGACAGTTGGGTTCGAGTTTTGGGAACAGCATGACAGAATGAAATCAGTCATCTGCAACAGAAGCCAGTACGTCCCTGCTGTGTTGCCTTTGGTTCTGTTCAATCTCATGGGGGTTAACCATTACATTTAACAAGAATACAGGAGTAAGGCATGAAGCATGTGGACTTAAAACGCAAAGTATAAATTGTTTTGCTTTAAAACGAATGAGGAATGTATAAGTCTAAGCACACACACAAAAAAAATCTAGCTGTATGATTTTTCATTTGGGTGTACGCCCTGATCACGACTCAAAAGAAGACAAAAGACAAAGACATTATGTCTAAAATGTATTGATTTACATTTTCCCAAGTCATTGATTACGCTGTTGTAATTAAATGAAGCACTGTAGGATGCTGCAGAACCTCTCAGAGCTTCTTACGGTAGACACCTAGTCCTAATGCACAGTTATACTTATACTGTATGCAAGTAAAAACTAAAGGTAAAGCTGTCTGGGAAATGACTCGAGTAAACTTTAAATTAGCTGATGGGAAAAAAACTACTTGAGCAGAGGTATTATATCCGATAATATAAAAGTGAATACATATATTGTCAAAAAGGTTCTTGTAAGAAAAAAACATCCAGTTTTCTATTATCTTTGTGGCAAACAAAAAAGTAATAGTATTGTACTAAAGCTATGAAAAATAAAAACAAACACAATGTCCGTTTCATTACCACTGAAAGCCAGATGTCTTTCCAATTTATACATATGAAAGCCATTTTGAAGATTCATCTCTCTATTCTTCTCTCTCTCAGGATAGACTTTGGTGGTCGATATTTTTCATACTGTAGATATTGGATTAATATCCAAGTCTATTACAGTCACCAACACATAGGCTGAAAAACTCTGAAAGCTTGCAGGGGGCTGAAATAATCTGGAAAATCTTCACATACGTGGTGGCGTGGTGGCACAGTGGTCATCACTGTCACCTTGGTTGTTTAGGGTTGAGGGTTCGATTCCAGCCTTGGGTCTCTTTGCAGGTTGTGGTTGGTGGGTTTCCTCTGGGTACGCTGGTTTCCTCCCACAGTCCCAAGACATGCAAAAAAAATAAAACTGGCAACAGTTAGACACTAAGCCAGGTCCCTAGTGTAACTTGTAAGGCTGTAATGATGATACACAGGATAAGTAGGCAAAAGTTATCTTCTGAAATATGACTTCATTTGTACAGGAAGTAAGACAATTTCATATTTCATTGATGTAGACAATAATAACATTATGGTGGTGTCAGAAAGGGCTAGAGAAACTTATAGACTAGGAAATGAATCTCAGCTCTATTTAGTATACGGTGTGTAAAAATTCCACAGGACTTATTAAAAACTCTGCCATGCCAACAATAACAATTTGTTTTACAGATGTATATGATTCAGAGTAACTGTAAAATCTTATAGGGGACAAAAATCCTATAACAGTATACTGTATATGTGGTGCTATATAAATTAACATTAGTATTAGTACCAGGCTTAATGGTTAGCGTTGTGGGCTCACGCCCTCAGGGTCGGGGCTCGATTCCCACCTTAGGTCTGTGTGCATGGAGTTTGCATGTTCAAAGACATGCAGATTAGGCTAATTGGCATTCACACAGTAGTATGTGAATAAGTGTGTGGTGTGTGCATGTGTGCCCTGTGATGGACCGGCACCCTGTTCAGGGTGTACCCCGCCTCATGCCCGATCTTTCCTCGGATAGGTTCAAGGCTTCCTGCAACCCTGTATAGGATAAGCAGTATAGAAGATTAATGAATAAATATCTGATTATACTTTTTTACCACACTGTGACCTAGTGTCAATGCAGTAAACAGCACACAGTGACCTTCGTGCTTGGTTCAGGTCAAAGTAATGCATTTTACATTTTACTGCCACAGTTTACTGCTAATAAAGATCTTCCCTATTTAATGTAATTTTGCTAATGGCAAAAAAAAAAAAAATCATGTCAAAAAGTCCTATTTATATCACCACAATGGTGTTCTAGTTTTTTCTTTGATTTATTCCTGGTTAAAAATGCTTCTAAATGTGATCCATAAATGTAACGCCACCATATGTCCCATTTCTTCACAGTCTTATATCAGAAACACACACACACCTGCTATTTTGAGGGGTGGAATGGATTTGAAAGTATAAAATAAAATATTTTAACTTTATAAAGAGATAGTGTGGAACCATAAGGAGATTTAAACACAGTCATGACCTTTTTACTGTAAATTTATGTTTATACGGCGTCAGGGTGACTTAATGGTTAGCACTGTCACCTTGAATTTACAGGGTCAGGGTTAAATTTTTGCATGTTTTCCTCCAGGTACTCCTGTTTCCTCCCACAGTTCAAAGACATGCAGATTAGACTAGTTGGCGTTGGCTGCAGTGTGTGAATGATCATGTGTGTGTGTTTGTGTGTGTATGTGTGTGTGTGTGTGTACTGTATGTACCTTGCTTCGTGCCCTAAATCTCCTAGGATAGGCTCCATGCAGATTAGGTTAATTGGCGTTGACTGTGGTGTGAATTGGCACATGTCCTAAGTCTCCTAGGATAGGCTCCAGCCCCTCCTGTGACCCTGCATACAGGATAAAGTGGTATAAATGATGAGTGAGTGAGTTATACATATACACTATGTACGATAGCAAGCTTTATAAAGACCAAGTAGCGAGCTATAATCAGCACACTGGTTTATGTTTAGCACTCGCACCTCGCCTCGTACCTCTAGGGTCTGGGTTCGATTCCCGTCTCTGGGTCTGTGTGCATGGAATTTGCGTGTATGCTTGGTGGGTTTTTTCGGGGTACTTTGGTTTCCTCCCACAGTCCGAAGTCAGGCAGACTAGGCCAACTGGCGTTCCAGAATAGCCTGTAGTGTGTGTGAACAAGTGTGTGTGTGTGTGTGTGTGCCCTGTGGTAGATTGGCACCACCATCCAGGGTTTTCTCCTAGCACAGGTTCCACGCGACCCTGTACACAGCTGAGTGTAAAAAAATGTAAAAAAAATTCTGTCCCTTTAAATATTACCCCGAGTGACGAGGTTTCAGCGTGGTCAGGGGAGGGGAAAAAAGGAAAACCGCTGATTGCGTCACGCCCAGATCCCACCCACTCTTCATTCCGATTGGCTGAGGCCATGATTCATTCGAACGTTCCCTCTGAAGTGATTGGCTGAGCGCTCCGGTGAGTGGAGCGGTCAGAGCGGGCCGTTGTTGTGTGTACACAGACGGTGCTGATTGTCAGGCATGAGGAGAGCGGAGCGGTCTCGGCTCGGGCACACGCGCGCGCGCTCACGCAGTCCTGAATTAAAAGGCCGCGACTTCAAGGGATTCTCTGTTTTATTTTCACAAACAGCTGATTGATTCCGTCGAATTAAACTTTGCCTTTTTTTTTGTTGTTGTAAATTATTACTCAGGAGGCGTTGATAGATGATGGATTGCGCTCTGCCATAAGGGACGGTCTTATATACAGCCTATAAATGTAGTATGTAAATCTAAATATATACAGAGAGAGTGCTCTTGTGTCGCGCTAGATTAGATTAGATTAGATGAGCGGCGTTTCATTTTTAAGCCTACTTCATTTTTGTTTCTAGAAGTTCCTGGTTGTTATTATGGCTTGTCGGGTTAATCCGAGGCGTAAAAACAGTCATGTTTAGCTGGAAAGCTTTAGCAGCAGGTGCTTTTAGCCTCCGATATGCGGCACGTACCGGAGCCGCTTCTACACCGCGACCGGACATGAAATCGGTCTTCCCCCATGATTAAAACTACGCATCGTTTCATAATTCCTCCTTAGGACATTTTCACCAAGCGACTGGATATCCTGGTTTTTTTTTTTTTCTTTTCTTTTTCATCTGGGGAAAAAAAGCGACTGCACGGATCATCCTGAACGCCGACTGAGAAAGAGAGAAAAACGGGGAAAAAAAGCGACCGAAAAAAAAAAAAAAAAACCCCGTGCTATTAGGGATCCGTGAGAGACGACAGGCATGATTTCTCAGGGAATAAGCCTTGCTTGGATCTAGGAAACGCATCCAGGCTTCCATTTATGGTAAATGTATCCAATGAATCCTTTCATCTATCATGTAAACAGGGAAGTGATACTTTGTAACGTTTATCTCGTTAATTAAAGTAACCGGATTGCTCTGGATCCTTGTTATTGCAAGGAAATGAAACCTCTTAGGTGTGTGTGTGTGTGTGTGTGTGTCTGTTTTTTTTTTTTTATGGTGAATTGCCTTGAATGGTGTCTGTCTGAGCCCATATTGTCGGAAATGCGTCTCTGCCTTGCTTTCATGTCAGCTGACCGCCCCCGATGGATGTGGCTGTAATAAAAGGGGGCCTTGTGTGCCAGAGTCCCCGCGGTTACAGGAAAAGGCTTTGAAGTGCACTATTATTGGCCTTTTCAAAGCCTTTGCCAACACGGGCGAGGCGGCTGGGAGAGAAAAAGCAGGGCCTATAAACCACCATAAAGAACTTTCTACCTGCTCTAGAGGAAGGAAGGTCCTTAAATCGTTCCGGTCCAGGTGAAGATGATGATCAGGCGCCCCTTCGCCAGAAGAAAGGATTCATGGTTTGCCCTCAGCGCCATGAAGCAGACCTACAAATCCCTCTCTCTTTATGAAGTCATTTGACATTTTGGGACGTCCAGGCAGCGGGATAAACGCTGCGGCCTTTCAGATGGGGAGACATAATTAAAGTGTAGAGAAAGCTTCAGAGAAACGGCTACATTCACGTGTCACCGTGGTTCCTCTCCTAAGGACCAGCTTTGCGTGTTTGACAAGCCAAGCGCTACTGTAAAGAAGGGAAAAAAAAAGGTGAATCTTAATTCCAGATGCCACTCAGACGGGCGTTGAAAGCAACGCGCTGACCTTTAAAGCCAGAGTAATTACTTTTCGATTGCAGGTACTGTACACGAGCTCTGTCGTCGGGGTACCCGACACAATGTTTAAAGAAAAAGGTCGAGGCTGCATATTAAACAGCATAATTCGGTGTTTAGCGCCGGCTTTATGCCACGGTGTGCCAATTATTGCCATTTCATATATGCCAAGGAAGCAAGCCGTGCTGGAGATGAAGATGCGGGCTGTCTGGCGACGTTATGTCCTATCAGCATTTCCACTATCTCTTCATGAAGACGTGAGATTTGTCATCTCTTTTTCCTGACTGCTCTCTTTCCCTGCTGCAGCAGTTTTTCTGTCCGCATTTGCTGGCTAATGGCCTCGGGGCCCGCACTCAAAACACCACTGCACTTCCTCATTATCTCAGCCAAGATGCCTTTGGGACACACTCCTGTTTCTTATGCCCTTTCACTGGTGCGTATGTGTGAACTGTTTTGGTCACTCGCATCCATCTTATTCCTAGTCGCTTTTGACATCCAAGTCCATGCACGTGATATGACAGACAGCGCAGTTTTTCCAGCATAGTTTGGTTCTAACTAGAAAGAAGGTTCATTGCAAATCAATGCAAAGTTCTATTGATTATACTGATCACCTTTGTCCTACAGGGAATGTTTTTTTTCTTTTCTTTTTTTTCAATCGTTGGAGCAAGAGATTTTTGAGCGATACTTGAAACATCACTCTTCATCACCACCATCTAAACACCTAAATGAAGGAATATCTTTTGAACAAACGGTGTTCGAGTGTGTTAAAGCTGTTTTGGTGGTCACGTCTTGGTATAAGACACTTTTAACATTCCTTAAAGCGTTGACGGAAGTGGAAGGTCCACTTCCTGCAACACATGGGGGATTACACAAGGACATTCCTCAGTCATCACAAGGCTGGCACAAAGCTGCTCTGTCGATGCATTCAGTCTGTTTATTAAACAAAGCCTGAGATAAGGGTGATCTGGGAAGGTTGAGTGACCTCGGAGAGCGAGCGGACGCCCGGTCGCTAAGCTCCACTTGTGGGGATGATGTCAATCTCTCGGTTGCTAAGCAATTTTCCCTCTGCATCCACCGTAATCACCTTTTATCTCCTAAGGACGTCGTGTGTAATTATAGGCCGGCTGCCATCCTTTGAAATCTGCCTAATTGGTCTCTTTATTTTTATGGGATGAGGAGCCGGGGTGAAAGGGTGCTATGGGGTAATGTGGCTTGAGCAGGTGGGGGAGGTTTGCTAAAAGCGTTTACTTAGGATTACAGAAGCATTCTGTCCTGTGAAAAAAACAAACAGACGAAAACGCAATCCGCTTAAGATAATTTCACGTTATATAAGGCTTTGGAAACGATCGCCCTGCTTTCCTAGAAGTCGAACCTGTTCCCATCGAGCGTGCAGCAGGTGGAGGTCACTTTAGATCAGCACGTACCAAGTAAAGTCCATTTTCTCCCGGAACTCTTTTAGTCTTTCTATGCCAAGTCATTCATTAAGCACTCAGGGGGGGTAAGTGTTCTTCCAGTGTGAATAGCCCGCGGGAAACATTTGGCCAAATCTTTGTTCCGAGTTCTTTGTTATATTACCATTTTTAATGACTTGAAAGAAGCAGTGACCCTTAAAAGCGTAATGAATTGCCCCGCGTACTTGGCGGGTGGAGGAGCGCTCGGGGCGACGAGCGTTTGCCCACGTGTACCCATAGCGCTCGCTGTACCTCTCATAAGCGCAAACTTCTGTAACAAGCTGCCATGGTTAGACGACAGCCGGTGAAATATCAAGCCATAAATAGTTGCCAGTGGAATAATGTTCTCTGGAGCAGGAGCTAATTCAGTAGGCTTGGTAAATTTACATTTGACAGAGCGTATTTACATTTACACCTCACAACCAGGTGAGAAGAAATGCTTTTAAAGGTCTCGCTGAAACCCCTCCTCCCCTTTCTTTTTTTCCTTTTTTTTTTTTTTTGTGTTTGATGCTAATGCGAGTCAGCGAGCAGTGTTTATCTCGGGCTTGGTGTTCTTTGGGCATCTGGTTAAGAGGTTACCCTTTTCAAAAGGAATGAGGGGAAGAAAAAAAAAGGATCCCAATTATGCATCTCTGATCCCAATTATGCTAACTATCAGAAATTTAACCAGGGCCCTGGTCTCTTATCTCCTAATCCTGAAGTAATAGATTCCATTAAAAATGCATGAGGAGCTTTACGGATGAAGCTGCCGCCGTTGTCTGTCAAACGGCCTCCTCCATCCTCCGGGAAACAGCTCTGCTATCTTTTCACCGCTCGGAGAAGATCCCATTTCCACGGAGAGAGGGGAGGCCGATCGGCGCGACGTCGCCAGCCAGCCGTGGCCTCTCCGCTTCTCGTACAGCGAGGCTAAACGTGGCCTTTTGATGTGGCGCTCGGCTTTTTTTTCCTCCTGCCGGATTGCCAGCGTCACACTGAGGGGCTCCTGCTGGAGGAAGTGGCAGAACGGCCACCCCTCTCCTCCACTGCTGTCACTCATAATAGAGTTAGTGATTTGGAAAAGTCCACAGGCCAGGCCGTCATTTTTTTTTTTTTTTTTTTTTTTAGACAGCGGGGGGAGGAGGAGCAGGAGGAGGACTGCTTCTGGACTCCAGCTCTCATAGATCAAACCTGCAGGACGCACATAAAGTCAATGGAAACCTGATTTCGCATGGCTGCAGGGATATTATTTGATCAGCCTACAAATATATTAGCCGTTCTTCCTCGTAAAGGCAATTTCGTTCAGGTTACTTGATTCCCTCAATTAATGCCAAGAGAGATACATTAGCTGGACAGGATTCAACGTTGGAAAGTGGACCTAATGGCGGCATGTCACTTTAGTACGACTTTAAAAGAAATGTAATATACAGCCGTGATAGGTTTTCATCATCGGTCAAGCCTGCTCCGACTGTTGCCTCAGTCGATGTGTTATTTCGGTGCGACGCAACTCGTTCCCCCGCCGTGTAGGCAGGATGGCACAAAGGGGAAGGAGAAGAAATTACCATAGCACTCTCATGCTAATCCTATCTAACCGGCAAGTGAAAGAGGGCCAGGATTAAACCTTCTTCTTTTTTTTTCTTTTTTTTTCATTATTATCTAATTATTAACTCAGGATTTTGAGCTGAGTGGGAAGTGCCTCTTGGAGTGTGTGTGTGTGTGTGTGTGTGTGTGTGTAAATGCATATGCATGCTCGGGTAGGAGTAGAAGGTTGTTAAGGCTACTTGATTCTGGTTTTCCTCATTAGATTCACCTCATAAGATTTAAGTGCTAGAGTTTGTCCAAAGATGTAAACAAAGTGAGGGATTTAAACCGCTTTCTATACGAGGATACGTAGCGCTTCATGGCTTTTTGTTTGTTTGAAGACAGAACGTCTGCTATTTTTTATGCAAATCTGGCTTCTTCTATCGCTCTCTCTTAGTTGCGTCGATCTAAACCGAACGTAACAAGCCTTTTCTCCTGCGACTTTGCCCAAGTAATATATTCCACTTTGTTTTTTTTGGGTTTTTTTGCCAGTCACGCAATTAGCTTTCCATGCCTAATCCATTGGTTTTCCTCTCTGGGCCTCAAAGGGATTCTACACAGATAAGATTTGATTTAAAAGGATCTCGACATTCTGTCCTTCGCGCACATGAGGGAATAAAGCTTATCCACATCCCCCCCCCCTCCAAACACACACACTTTCTTTTTGCAACGTGACCTTATCTGTGCACGCACTCCCATTTTCCTAGCTACGCACTGGCGCACGTACAATTAGACAACCCTCCATCTAGTTCACCTCCAGGCTTGAGAGAGAGATGAAAAGGCTAAAATACCAGAACGGAGGGGACAATTTGTCTGCCGAGGCGATCTTATCAGAAATCCTTGGAAGACAAAAGATCGGCAGCGGCGTGCAGGACACTTATCTACCCAGCAGGCCCTCGCCAGGCAGCACGGAGGATGATAAGCGGCCTTATCAGAGGGGGCTGATGCAGAATAGTGGCAAGGATTTGCTGTCCTTTCTGGTCGAAAGTTTTACTCGGGTTGTGAATAGCAGCCTCGGCGAAGGTGAAACTAGGAGTCGGTGGGTCTTTCACAGGTTATTAGGTCAAACAAAACAAAAACAGAGATGGTCTAGATGATTAAACTTTTTAGAAGCAGGTTTGCAGAACAAATGGCAGAGGCTCCGTTCCAGGATGGGAGGGGAAAAAAAATAAATAAAAATGACGGATTCACAGCGCGATAACGGCGTAGAGTTATATCTCGGAATCAAAGTATGTCAAGCCCGTGGATGGAGTTGCTTTTTTGTTCGCACGACGTGGGCCCAGAAAGAGTGGAACGGCATCCTCTGGAGAAAGAAGCTTTCAGGGCCATTTGGCGTAATGGAATTAAGGAGACAGACCGGCTGTCATTCAAAGAGACATTAGGTTGCCGATAGGGAGCACTTTTCCTCCAGGCTGTTTGTGATTTTCTTAAGCCTTTGTGCGCGGCCTTAAAAAAGTCACTTTGCTAAAAGCAACAAGGAGGAGTATGGATGCGACCGGCCGAGTCCCTACGGCGGGACGGTTGTCATGGCCATAGGGTCCACGCGATCTCCGGTTCACGTGCACTTTCGCATTCACACTCTCTGCTGTCCCATGTTTTGTTTTTTTTTTTTAAAAAAGGGCGCATCTTAATGCTTAATGCATTTTTATCCCTCAGCCACTTGCGGGAGTAATGGATGGCAGTTTCACAATTGTCTCTCATTTCCTGTTGATAAAGCTGCGCAGGCATTTCCCGGGAGATCCCATATTTGTCTTTTTTTCTGCGTGAGTGTGTGTGTTTCTTTCCCTCCCCTTACCAACCCGCTTCTCCTCTTCATCCCAAACCTGTATCTTCCTTTGACAAATGCGCAGTAATGGAGGCCTTGTCATGAAATTGGCGCTTTTACAAAAAAATAGCGGGAAGAAAGGCTTTTTAGCCGTTTAGCTGTCTGTGATCACAGACCGGCTGTTTGGTTTCGGAGAGACGCCGCTCGCTCTCTGTGCATATTTTGTTAAGAAAAAAGTCAGTATGTGTGCGTGTGTGTGTGTGTGTGCGTGTGTGTGTGTGTATGGGGTGGGGATATGATTTCTCCAGGCTCCTGACAAGAATGAAAGCCAGGCTGTTTCTTTTATCCTTCTGAGGTGTAGGCAATCAAGTATATACAGATGGCTTTCAAGCTCTCCCCTCCAGTTTGCTCGGGCAGCCGTCGTGTGGAACCAGCAGGAAAAAAGGAGAGTAATAAGCTGGACGGGAAATAAATCAAAGGGGGATTTCGGGAGGGGAAAAAAAGGAGGGGAGAGAGAGAGAGTGTTTGAGGGAGAGAGCGAGCGAATCAAATAAAATGAAGGATATGAAGAGTCAACAGTCATTAGCCTAAAGACTAAGAACTAGGCCAGCTACTGCCATGGGATCTCATGAGGACGGCAGATTAATTTGTTAATATAAAAAGTAATTGAATATAGAATGATCGGGCCAAAGGTAAATGTCAGAGAGTAACAACACAAACTATTAAAGCAGCAACTTCTTTTTTTTTCCCCCCCTCAATAGATTTATACAAGGTTTCAAAAAAAACAAAAAAAAACGGTTTAAACAAATATCGATCACTTTATTACCAGTGCTGTTCGCTCAATACAAACTTGTTTTGAAATTTTTAAAATAAAAATTAGACACTCAAGCCCGAGTTAAATTATACTGTACGTCTTTCCGGTTAAAATCCTTGCACTGTTTTTTAAAATTTTTACATTTTTTACAAATCCCTTTGATCCCTTTGGCTCGCTCTTGATAATTTACATTCAAGTCACCGGGACCACCTGTCAAATGACTAAATTAAAGGATTACCCCCTCAAAAAAAAAGAAGAAGAAGAAGAAAAAGGGGGAAAAAAAAAAAAAGATGAAAATTGGATTAGAAGGGACATCTAGATAGATGCTTTTCATTTGTAGAGCCTTGGAAAGATAAAGCCAGCCTGGCCTGCTTTTGCCTGGGATGTTAATCCTATAGTGGCATTGTGTTGTTATCCCTGTCAGGGTTGCCTGTGGATGTACGTCTTTATATAGCTTAGCAGCCGAGAACAGAGGGAGGTGAGATTTATGGCCTGCTGGGAGATTGATTAGAGCCGTCGAGCGCTCAGCATGCACCTCAGGCCCACCAAATCCCACCAAAAAGACAACCGCTTGCTGAGTCATTACCGTCGCCTTTGTTTCCGTGCACCTAAAGGGGAAGACATTTCATACAGTCTGTTTGACACACACACAGATTCCAAGCCCTTTGGGTTTTTCTTAATTTTCTTTCATTATAAGTACTTTATACTGTGTATAAATATATAAATAACAGGAACAGGAAGCGTACGGATTAGTCCGGTCCACTTTAGAATTCTCACGAAACTCAGAAGTGACTCTGCTTTCTTCCTGCAGATTCCTCGAGGCGTCTCGCAGCCGTAGAGCCTAAAAGCTGCATCATGCTGGCGTGCCTGCCGAGAAGACAGAACCAACCCGCACAGCACCCGGCGTGTGCTGCCAAGGTCCTGGACGCTCCCGTCAGCATGAAAAGTAAGCAAGTGGTTTTGTTCGGCTTTATTAGATCACTACGCTCTAAGGATCAAAGATGGACAGATCAGTCAGAGGTCTGTATATATAGTGCAGATGCTCATAAGGTTGTATAGTAGAGCGGTCTGGGACCTGAGTGTTAAAGCATTTCAGGTTATTATGGGATGTATCATCACTTTATTGCACTAAATGCACAGCATGTTATAACTCGACCATGCAAGTTGTCTTAAGTGTTAAAAAGGGGTCAAGGATCACTATTTGGCTTCAGGAGTGTTTTTAAAAATATGACACGAGATGATATTGATAGTCCAGTCTGAAGACATGACCCTGAGCCAACAGTATATCATTTGGGTTTAGTTCTGTTCAGTGGTACGATGGTCATCCGTGCCCGGTAATATGTGTCGGGTATGTTAGAGTTCTGAAAGTCCTGTACAGACCTACAGAGGTTTCTGGAGTGTTTTTTTTTTTTTTTTTTTTTCCTCCAGGTAAAAAGGGTGGTGGGTGCAAAAATAAAGAAATGATGCTTTAATAAATGTTATGCAGGGATGCAGTCAACCGCCATGACTAACCATATCAGCGTAGCGACCTTATAAGGAAAAGATTTTACTCTTCAGAGTATCTTGAGCTATCAGTGGTTTATCAGGAAGTTAAAAATCTAATTTCCTGCCCGTTTAATTTTTACATACGCACACCTGGATATCAGACTTCACCATCATAGCCGTTTCAGATTCCATTTTTAATTTTCACGATAAATCCGTATTTCATTCCCAGACAGAACTGTGTATTTATAAAAGAAAAAAAAAAGAAAAAAACGCAAGGCCCTTCCTTTTGTTCTGAATCCGGTTGTGCGGCTCAGTAAAGGTGTCTGATGTGGAAAAGTTAAAAGCCTCTTCCATCTTCACTACATCTGGAAGAGCAAAAAGGCCCCTCTGGCTGCAATAACACGTGATTTGAAGTAGAGCTTAGCTCTTTAACCAGAGGCGTTGGAACCATTTCGCCAGATCCGGCCGCACTGCTGAGAAAAGCCTCTGTTGCAGCGGGTGCTTTTATGAACAAGGTGTAGAGAGATGGAGCTCGAAAAAAAAAAAAAAAGAGAAAGGCTTATTGGAGTAAAGGGCTGAAAAAAAATCTTATGGTAAATTCAATTTTCTAAGGTAACCTAACCTTTGATTTTCATGGTTTAACCATATTGAGTGGATGATGGATCCTCTGTCCAGACAATGGATTTTTATCTATTAAGACCGAGAGCGGTGGATACGTTTTCATTCTGCTCGTCTGTAGTAGAAATGAAAACTTGGACCAACCCTTATATATATTTTATACAGTGTGGGTGAAAAGTCCGAATCCATAGGTATTGTTCTTTCAATGAAATTCGATATATAACACACAGAAAATTAGAAAATGATGAAAAACCATGTGACTTGTTCTTTTTCTGTCTTTCTTTTCTTTCGGGGTCATGTGACGTCAGTCGTCTATCCGAATCATTGCACTAAAGGAGGAAATCAGCTCTGCGTTAAACATTATGAAATGTTTAACGTTCTTGTTTTAAATACATTTTTGACTATAGATTTAGACTTGTGCACCTTCATCCCTAAAACATCCATGTGTCTGGCTCTTGTCTGGTATCCAGGCAGTGCCTCCTACGCTTATGGGGTTACTTTAATGCAAAAAAAAAAAAAAAAAATGAGGGCTCTCTGATGCAAAACGTGACTTAATGAATTAGGCTATTTGCTGGAATTAATTTGCCTTAATTAGGCCTCTCCAGTTCTGCTAGAAGAATAGCAGACTAAAGTGGAAGGTTAGATAAGAGAGAGAGAGAGAGAGAGAGAGAGAGGGTGGGAGATGGAGGGGAGGGAAGTTCACCTTGGTCTCTACTGACTCCCAGAGTTCCAGGTTTATCGCCGGTGCAGATCAGACCGCGTTCCTTATCGGTGACAGCAATCGCGCCGTCTTTAATTTAATTCATGAGGGCATTGACGAGCGCCGCGCGGGCTGACACGCTTTCCCTCTGCAAGGGCGGCTGTCATCGCAGACGGTGGTTTTGTTCCCCAGAGGAGATGATGTCGGAAGAACAGCGCCGGTCACTTTGAAGTGACACAAAGTCTAAAACTGTGTTTGAGGACCGAGGGCTGATTAGATCTGCTGCGTCTGCATTGCAGATCAGCGTGCATTACTCTGATCAAACCGTGAAGAAGAGGCTCACGGAGCAAGCGCCGGAATATGAATATATCGGAGCTGTATTTCTTAATCCCCCAAGAAAAGTCGACAGTTTTAAAAGTCATCCAGTACTTTTACATGCGCAGTTAAGTCGAGTTACGGTTATAGCTCGGCTAGGTCGTTTAATTGGACCGCTGCTTGTCCCGTTATACGAGCACTGCAGGGGAATCGATTTAATGACCGGAGTACGGTCCAACTCTGTGAAGATAGAGGGCGATATGCAACCTTTCAGCTTGTTAGTATCGGATTCTCGTTTAACCTTTTATGTCACAGACCAAAACAATAGACAAACACGTCAGCTAGCAGGCAAGTGGTAGCATGTCGAGCGGTGAAAACGCGGACACTTTATAGCACTGTACATTTCTTACGTGCTGTACGATTCACCTTGTGTACAAATGATATTTGTGGTTGTGGTGTTTATTGAAGTCAGACGACATCGCCGTATTGTAGGGTTTCGTCACCTTTTTAGTCACCAGTTTTAGTCGGGTAACACGATGTCATGTAAACTTTTCTGACTGAACTCATTCAGCCAATCATAGCTGAAGCAAAGTGAAGAGATGTGGAGTGGAGCAAACTGGAACTTTTACTCATCAGTTATCATAGGTTACGCACGTTCACATTTCCAGCCTGAGGTGACTCAATTTTTTTTAATGGCTGACTAAAGGCAAAAATCTGATGTTTTTCAGATCAGTTCTGAATCACTTGTGTATGTGGTCCTATCCTAGATCGGGGACACATTTGATTCACGGTTATGTGACTTGAATGAGAACAGGCAGCTCAGAATCCATGACACTTTTTTTTTTTTGCCCTGTGTATATGTGGGGCCATTCGATGACATCAGGGATTCCATAGCTGCGCTAGCGGCTAAAACATTGCGGCGTCTGGCTTTCTTCCTTATTCTGGACCTAAACAAGGACAGCTGACTAACTGCTTGCCATCACACAAACTCATGACATGTTTTAACCCACATGAAAAAAGCAAAAAGTGGTATCAAGGTGCGCCTACGTGCCGTTTCTGAGGACAAACACGTCCACGTCAGAGTCAGATAAAAGTCACATGTACATATGAATGAACCATCAAAGTGAACCTAACCGTAGCTAAGCACCTGCTGTTTAACATCATTGTAGAAAGCTACCGTTTTGCGTATCTCTTGTTTGTGTATTCAGATCCTATTCTCAGCTCCCGTCCTGCGTAGCGGGATGTCCACGAAACGGAGCGCTGGAGCGTCGAGTTTCGAAATGTTATAGAATCCACTGACCTTTCTCTAATTGAGAGTTTCGCACGGTCGCTAAGGGCAACTCGGACCTTCACGAGTCCACACATCATACGCTATCGATCTAATTTCTCGACCACGCCGAGGCAGAGTAACCCTACCCTGCCCGAGCTTTTCCCCCTATAGACTCCTGCGCGATATTAAATCCGTAGCGTCTCGGTTTATAAAAGCGGTTCGAAGTGATTTTCATAAACACGGCTTTCAGAGTCGGTTAATTATGATTACTGTCAGCATGCATTACGCTTACAATTAACGAGAGTGCATTTTGTGGCGGCCCGTCAGGACCGAAGGACGTTGATTATTACTCGCTGATTATTTGCGCGAGGAGAGCCTCCCTGGCGTTCGCCTAATTGATCTATGCATCGTCTCATGTTAGGATTGAATTTTATTCAGTTCGATCAGGGAAGAGATAAACCAAGTCATTTCTACTATCTCGAGTCCTTAGGTTCGAGAGAAACAATTTTGAGATCATGAGATATAGAGACTGTAGGCGGTAAAGAATTCTAATCGAGCCTGCCGGCTAACAATGAGAGTTTTATCGATAAGCGATCTATATTGTCTTTCCACACGCGCCGTGCTAAAGCCTTTTTGATTTTTTTTTTTTTTTTTAACAACCGGAGCAAATCTCCATGCTCCTTTACCCTCCCACTTCCCCATCCAGCTGGGGTAAAAACCTCATTGTCTGCCATGTTATTAAATATTAATTTGGAATCAGTGGAGCGCTTGTCTGCTAAACGCTGGAACAGAGCGGCCCTGGTTTGCCACAGGCACAGCCTCAGGCATCTCTCTCTCTCTCTCTCTCACGCACTCACGCGCACACCCACATGCACACAACACTCACACCCCCACACTGTTCTGTTTCTCTGCATCCAGAGCCTGATGTGCTCTGACAGTCCCAGCCCATGCCACTCACGAGCACACGCACCCCAGATCCGACACGTCTCACCCCGAGCACGTTAAGCTCGTCCTTTCCACCCAACTCGGGTTTTGGATCATTCCTTCCTGACTCGGTGTACCATCTATCCTTCTCCTCCCCTCATCGGATCTCCGGAGGTTTAATGGTTGACGGGAAACGTGGCTGATGAATCGTTGGAGTTGCAATTGCCTGGAGGCATGTGTCATATCTGTTATTCTGGAAACGAGCCCACGGTGGGGCTGTAGGGAATATACAGTGCATATGTCTGCCTCAGCAACTCGTGGACCGTGCTTAGCCCTGAGGATTTATCAGTCAGCCACATTCCTGGCAACATGTTGTGACTGTTAGCACCACATCTGCCAGGCAGAGCTCCGGGCTTTGCCTTCAGACCCGTCACCATTATTATTATTATTATTATTATTCTTATTATTATTATATATTATTTTATCCCAGCTTAATTGTGCTGTATTGAAT
>JAOVVB010000008.1:17189149-17200504 GCA_028570985.1 Heterobranchus longifilis
CCTTCAGACCCGTCACCATTATTATTATTATTATTATTATTATATATTATTTTATCCCAGCTTAATTGTCATGTATTGAATTTGCCTGTTTTTGTTCCTGGACAACTATAGCGCTGCTTTGGATAACGTAAGCGAAAAGTGATCCGAAGCAGCAAATTAATACAGCGATTTCATTTTCTATAGTTAACGCTAAGAAGACAGACAGGCATGCTTCCTAACCAAGCATCGTTATACACGTTATTTAATTAAATAACGCTCCGAACGCCGGCTAGAGCGACATTTCAACAGAAACTTTAATATCGCTAAAAAGGTTTTCGGTTTGCTTGAGGTGTTTGTAATATGTATATGATTTTTTTTAAAACAAAAAATAATCAAATACTAGGCATGGTTGTAGCAAGAAATTAGAATAAAATAAAATGAAATGACAAGTCATCTCGTGGTGCTAAAAAACCAAACTAAACCTAATATAAAGGTTCTGGTAGAATTAAAGAGGTTTAATCACAGACCTGTTGCTTCTTTTCTGTCATCGTTTTTGCACGAGCATGAGATATTGTCTTGCGTCATGACCGGACACCTGCCTGATAACGAGGATCGTTTTTAAGTTGTTGGTTGTGTTTTTTTTGTTTTTTTTTTCCATCTCCTGAAATGGGAAGCTTGTGCACAGGTTGAGCTTTAATGGCCTCCGTTAATGGAAGTTAATGGAAACGCAATTGATTTGCAGTCCTGTCGATTGAATGTGATCGCACCATCGCGGTCGTCTCGTATAAAGTGAAGTATGAAGGATTTGCTGTTTAAGCAACATCTCCTGCCTGGTCTCATCACCTACCACGCTGCGTACACCGCGACTTCACTTTCAGAGATCATGAGTGTTTTGGCTTCAAAACCGTTTAGATTTTCACTTCTTTCCATTGACCGACAGTTTCCCCTCGTTTGTACATTTACAGTATCCCGCAAACAACCTTAGCCAGGGCGACGTAGATTATCTCATTATACATCTAAGCAGTTGAAGGTTAAAGGACTTGCTCAAGGGGTTTGAACCTGGGACCTTCTGATCAGTAATCCAACACATTAGCCACTGAGCTACTCCTGATTTTCTTATTTGTTTATAAAAATTTTGGTATCATGACGTTGACCCAAATGAGACATTTCGGTCATGACTTCTATAGAGGTGACCGTAACTTCAAGAGTGCTTTATGGCTATTCTCTTCATGCAGTAATGTGAGGAACGCTGTGGGAAGTGCTGTGTCTCCGGGTAGGCTGTTTAGCTGCAGTGTTTTTGTTCCCACAGTGCTGAGCCAAATGGAAAGTAACACTCATGTAAAGTGCCCGGCTCGTCCATGCCTGACTTTTCAAGCAGAGATAAATAAGCACTGGCCCCTCCAGTTATTCTGTTCTATCTGTGTCTCCCATGAGGGGGAGAGAACGAGAGAGACGCTGATAAGGTGAACGGGGTGCGTTTGTCTGTCTTGACATGGACACGTCTAATCAAATGAACTTCATCAGCAGGTTTCTTTGGCATCGTAGAACTTCAAGACCGGTTTCATCAGGTTGTATGCCGCATATTAGCCCGAGAACAACGCTCGAGTTCTCAGCACCCTGCTATTATACTGTGACACCTCCACACATGGACACCTGCTTTCCGATTCATGTCAGTTAGTATTAATGTCTCTTAATATTAATAACGGGAGCTTTTATCCCGCGCAAGCTTTGGACCGTTCGGCGAGGGCGCGACTCCCCCGAGGGAGTCGGTTCACAGCCTCGCGAGCTCACCATGCCTCTGTAACTGCGATTGGCGCCTGTGAAAGTGTAGCATCGGTGAGGCATCCCTGTTAAAAACGTCCCCTTCGATCCGGCGCGCACTCGAAATTGACATCGCGCGTTTTAGCCTGCCATGTTTTAACTGTTGTAATTCTCTTAAAGAGGATGATTACCTCCTACTCACCTGATTTAACTGGAGCGTTTTAACCACTCAGCCGAGCCTTTGTGTTACTAATGGAGTGCTGCTGAATCAATCGCTCGGCGAAGGCACTGAGAGAGAGAAGCAGAAACTTTTTCCTCTGGTTTTGACTTCTTACTGCAGTTCCGCTGCATTTCTGGAGTTGTAAAGACCGGCAAGATGATTATAGCATGGTTTTAGGATTAAATGGTTAGGCAAATGGCTTCTTGTTTGTAATAAAATCACTATAGCCTAATACGAAATGAAGTCGACATTCTATCACACTTGACTTGCGTCATGGGCTACTGGCTACTGAATTTTTAGCATAATGCCGTAATTGGAAGTTGAAACTCCACAACATGGCCATCGATCAAACAGTCCAGCAGCTTGTTTTGACTGGCTTTAAAGACGCCCTTTAGAGAGTTTGATACACCCACACCGCCATCACACAGTACGTACGTGAGAAGAGGTCGCTTCATTAACCAGGATTATGGGGCTTTACGAAAATTCCCAACCAAATCTTTATTCATATCGTATCTTACCCTGGATTTGATTCTGCACAGCTTGTACAGCTACACTGTATTGTTTTTAGGTTGGATTTCTTCACAGCCATTTCATTAGGCCACTCTACCACACCTACCAACCAGTCAGGATGCAGACGGTTTTCCGAGACACATGATGCCATCCGATAGAATCTTGTCAAACTGCTGCTTACGGATGGTTTGCGATGCCGTAACACACTCTGGAAAAGCGCTATCCTCCCGTTCTGCTTGCCTGAGCTCACAGACGGCCACCTAGTGTCGCCATGATTGATGTGAGAGTGTGGGAACGCCAGCCTTCCCTCCTGCCTGTTGATCCTCCTTACCTGAAAATATTCACAAGCATGGGTTAGCAGGGTTCCTTCGCGTGTCTCTAATAGTGCTTGCTACTAGAGCTGTCCAATTTAATTGATTTAGTTAATTGAATCAATGAATCAGTTTTCAATACTAAATTGATTCACATTGGAAAATATATATATTCAGGAAACCTATATGACAATGCTTTTAAAGAAAATACAAACCCCTTCCGTCTCCCACAAATACTCATGTTTTGGAAGAGTATTGCTTCTTTAGCTTTAGAATTTATGGTCAGTTGGGCAATACTGCCACCTTCTGGACTGGAGTGTGGAGCAGAAGATTGTCCGAGACATAACATTTAAACAATGAACACAAGTTCCACAGCATTTCGACGTTTGACTTTTTTAAATAGTTTTTAATACAATAGGTACCCTACATACAAACATTCGAGTTAGGAACTTTCGAAGATTGGATCAAGAGTTTGTGCATGTTTAATTACTGAAGTTGGATCACATGTCCGGCGTACATAGTCACGTGCGTGCAGCGTGCTTCCCAGGGTTAAAAGCAGCAAAAGTGGAAATAATTGAGAGAATGGAGCGAGGTGAAAAGAGGGCAGACATCGGCCGTTCTTTTAACATGAATTGTTTAACCATCTGTACGATTCTAAAGACCACTGCACTGTAGTATACTGTGTATGGCCAATTGGGTTTGTTGGACTTACGAACAAATTGGACTTACGAACAAGCACTCGGAATGATACTTGTTCATATTTTGGGAACTTACTGTACTTCAAAGCCTGTAAGTAATATAGCATGAGATAAATCAGACAGCAAACACTAATGCTATTGATTCAAATCGACAGTCTACATACTGCATGATTTACAGCTCTACTTGTTGTAGATCCCATTTATATAATATCTCTGGTAATATCCAGAAATGTAAGCAAATCAATGCAAATCGAGTTACATTTGTTACATGGCAATATTTTGTCAATCATTGGTCAGGTAAAAGAGGATAGAGTTTTAGATATAGATTAATGAATAGGACTTTATTCTGTGCCCCGCCTTCCGCTATGGACAGCACGGCACTGTAGTTAATATTTATTATGATAAACAAATGTACTGGATCTATAGTGCACCAGAGAGATAATCATGTAGATTTATTGTGTGTATGGGGAACGTCAGATTAATTTCAGCGCAAAAAAAAAATTGGCACATGCAAATAAAGACACCTTCAAAAATAAAACAAACTGTAATGCTGAGTAAATAATAATTAATGAAACAGTGAGTATCGACACTTAGAGGACCCTTTAGTCTCATGTACGATTTGTGCAGATTTATAAGGAAATTAGCTACTAAGTTTTACTAAGCACCCTGCACAACCTGTCGCAGTTCTTCTGAAGACTTTGACTATCGCACATGCTTCATTTTTGCATGCAAAACCTGATCCATTTTCATTTTATCGTTTTGTCTAAAAAGCAGTCGCTTATATACTGTAATTTGCTGCTTTCTGGCATGCAAATAGTTTTCTGTAACTTTTGCGCAACTTTTGTTGTCGTAGGCAGTGCTTCCTAGCGTGCTTTTGCGACTTTTGCCCAGTACTGCAGATTTCCAGGGTAAAGTTCAGAAACACACAACTTACTACATGACTACATTCTCATGTTTCTGCAAATTGTTTTTCTTTTTCTTTTAAACCTCACGAGACTGTAGACTTTAACAAATCCTTTCTTTCATCAGTCTTATCCTAAAGCAAAGCCACCAATTGTGTGGCTGTCTTTTGATCATTAGGCGTGTGTTTTAGCGAGCGAGCCCTGTGGAAATGCATGGGGCAGAGTGCTGCTCTTTTTTTTTAGCCTCAGCTGTTTTCCCAGTTAATCAGTGATTAACTCAAACAGCTACAAAACAATGAGTGTGTGAGGATCGGGAGGCTTACCGGACCCGAAAGCCTTGTGTGCATTCTTCATACGCTTAACTTTTTTTTGTTTTGTTTTGTTTTGTTTTTTAACGAAGGGAACGTTTCCTACCTTCACACGTTTCGTTTCCGTTCCAACGTGTACCGCGTTCTCATTCCTAGGTTACCGGGCTTGTCATTGTCCTACTTTAAAGAGTTTGTTCTGTATCAAATGGCGTGTGAAGTTAATTAGCCGAGTGTTAATTGAGATTTCAGAGCCGCTCTCTCTCCTCCTCTCATCCCTTCAGGGCTGACCTAATGTAATAGAAGTCACTTTTGAGAGCTTTGTTTGATCGAAGGGTTGACCTTGCCTCTCTGAGCTGCGCAGTGAAGCAGCATGTGTTTGATTCCCCTTCTTTCAGCTGTAGCTCTGGGAGCTCCAGGTAATGGCCTCGCATGCGTAAGAGCACTCGCGTTCGAATCCCATGTGTCCCACCTCGGGCAATCCTGACGCTAGAGAGGGAGGAAAGCCACTTAAAAGACTTACAGAGTGTAAATTGGTGAGCACTCCGAGAAGCCCCTGGGTAGAGCGGACTCGGCAAATAACGGTTCGGATTTAGCGGCGTGTCTGCTTGAGTGGTTTTCGAGCAGATGGGCTACTAAATTCGTCCGTAGTCTTGGAGTGGACCTTGACAGCGTTGCAGTCAGAGAGGTTAGCAGTTGGTCCGCTCTATGTGATTAAGTGCTTAGGGTCAGAATGCTAATCGTTTCCCTCTGTCACGCTCTGTGGCTAACAACCCACAGTTTTGGCAACAACTTAGCCACTTCCCAAACTACACCGCAATTCATTATGCATACTGAACCCACCAATATTTCCATTACATTATGCTGCCAGACTTCCAGGGTGAGCTTTTTTTTTCTTCTTTCTTTTAAAGACGGGAAGTGGTGCAGCGTATGTGAATTTATTATTATTTTTTATTGGTTTCAAAAAGACGTCTGGTCGCTTGTCCTACATCAAGATTTAAGTTTCAGGTCTTTACCCAAAACAGCCTCTGGAACCAGGCCAGATCAAAGCAGCGCTCTTTTTAAGGCTATGCTGTCACGTTCTGCGGTTTTTCTCAAGATCCTTAACAACGACATAAATTCCTGCCCACCTGTATGTCTATTTCTGGGCCTTCGTCGTGATGAATGACCCCCTGTAAGCGCTGTGTGACTGCAGGCAGTGTGTTTTGCAGCAAGATGCATCGCTAGCACTCTTTCCTTCTCCTCCTTCCTCCATTTAAACACCCAATTTATTTCCTTTATGAGCTGGATCTTGTAGATTGAATCATTTTCACAGTCGGAGGCTCGTCGTGGGCCCCGAAAATGAAATGAAGTCCCAAATCAATCCTGAACAGGAACAACAAGCGAGATCGCCATCGCATTCCCGAAGCAATCACTTATAATGGCTTCTCTTATCGAAATAGGAGCCGAATCGTCTTATTTAGGATGGTTTCCCCACCCGGCCCCTCCACCCCGACAAAACACCCTTCTACCGGTGTCCTCTAAAGGGGACTCCAGTGGCTTTCGCTGACTACCGAGCAACGTGGTTGAATTCTCGCACTTTCTTTTTCATGACAGAAATGCCATAAAAGTGTCATTCTCAAGAGTGGCCATAATTTTCGGCAGCAGAGCCATAGTTTAGAAGTCGAGCACTTTTTCTTTCCGTAGTTGCGGCAGTTTAAACAGCCATGAAATTGCTCGAATAATAGTCTTTAAATCCAATTTTGGTTTGTCCCACCAGCTTTCCTGTACGCCGCGGAACATGCGTGTCTCTGTCCCCCCACCCCCCAACCTGCCTGGAGATTTTTCATTACTAGACTTCAGATTAGGCTCCCTGCTCAATCAGATGTTCCTGTAACCGTGTAAGGTACGCTTTGTCAACTGTGGACATCAGAGATGATTTTCAGAGATGAATTTCAGAGAATCATTACTAGGGATGGGAATCACCAGGGACACCCGATATGAAATCATCACGATACCTTTTTTTTAAAGATTTTAAAAGGATCACGGTTTTATAAATGTACTGATTCAATATTACAGTTTTCCATGATTTGTAACAATTTTAAACCTTTAAAAAAATTCATTGATTAATTGATTAAATGTGGCCCGTTCCTTATAACATTAGTTTTCTCACTTTAAACAGCGTTTAAACAATACACAATAACTTCAAGTACAGGAGTTTAACATTTAACTTAGCAGCACGTATTTGTGTCATCCATTATAATAAACAAACATGGCAAATAATTCATTCCTTCCACATGGGATGAAAATGTATAAATAGTTCAGATTGTGCCATCTGTAGGATTAATAAGGAAACGCTGATGTTTTACTGCCTCGAACGCCTCCAAAGTCTCAAAACTCAAGTTGGCGGTGAACACGCGGGTTGAGTGGCTGTGACCGCGCAGACGCACAGTTTTTAACACGGGCATGCGGGGGTCTTCTGACGCACACGGTTTTCGACTTATAAGTACTCGCGGTGTTTTGTAACCAGTGTAAGCGTGCGTTTGAGACTAATTTGGTTACAAAGTTTGGAGAAAACGGCAGATCGGAGGCTTTTAACATGCACGATTTTTGATAATGTAACGCCATAAAAATACGCCTCTGTTGCACCACTCTGAAGCATCTGCACTCAGTATAGAATTGTTTATATCAGTGGCTGATCGGTCACGGCCAGTCAAATTGAAAACCTGGTCACTGGCCGATCGACCGGTTCACCTCAATCATAAACATATAAAAATAATTTGTGGAAAAACTGATTTTGGAGTCAGTGTGGTGATACGTGAATCGCCACACAGAAGAATCACGATACCTAACGGAATACATTTTTTTCATCCATCTCTAATGATTACCAAATGCAATCTATACCATGGGCCTTCTGTTATCTACAGCAATTGGCAATTCACTCCTTCTTCCCTGACTGCCCATAATAATCTGCTGTCTGCTGCCTCTTTCATTGTGAAGATCTCACACAAGTCATCGTTGTTTGCGGAAATCGTCAGGCTCCATTTCATTCGAAGGTGATTGACTATAGCGCTTTCTTTCTCCCTCTGATCTCCGGCACTGACTTGTGCTTACGTTTAAGTGGGTTGCATAGCCAAATGCCATGAAATGAATTCCACTCAAGTCACTGAAACAAAATTAGCCTTCTCCCCCCCTCCTTCTCGTCATCTCTTCCTTGATTTCCCAGGGTAATCCAATTTTGTCCTGAAGAAAGACCAAATTAATTTCATAATGCACTGATCAAACATTGCCCGGGGTGTCTCCCTCCACAAAATGAGTTTTTAGAAAGATGCAGATGTCTAAGGATGAACATCCACAAGAGGAAATGAGGCAGAGGAAGTGAGTGTGGGGGGTAAAAAATGGGATAGAGCAGACACTCCGGTATCTCCATTTTTATTGGACGATTTTTCTTGTCTCATGTCTGCTCCTTGATCGTTTTTACTCATCCAGTATTTATCACTTTCTTGTGTTTATGCTGAAGAGCGCAGAACAATCTGCTTTGTCAGACAGCGAAACCCTCAATTGGGGATATTTGTTTTTTGTTCATATTCCTTGTGCAAGTTTGAGCATCATCAACTAGGCTGTAACAGGAGCATACCGTATATTCAGCCTTATTTCCCCGGCATATTTATCAGATGACCTCTTGAGCACAGCTGTACGAATTTGCTTCCAGTTTATAGATATTTCACTTTGAAATAGATGTTGTTAAGTGTAGTTTCTTATTTATATTTCATGTTCACTTTCTCTCTCTCTCTCTCTTTTTTTTTCTCTGTTATGTAACTAATACTATGTCTGCTTGTAGGTGATCTGAGCTCGATGCGGTCTCCACGGTACCCCTCCGCTGCTGAGCTGGACGCCTATGCACAGAAGACGGCGGACAGCCCGTTGTCCATCAAGATCTTCCCATCCAATATCAGGGTCCCACAGCACAAACAAATTGGCCGGACTGTCAATGGCTTGGACACGACTGGCCAACGCTTCAGCCCTTACTCCCAGCCCTACTCCAGTGGCTACCAGGGCTTGCTGGCCATAGTCAAAGCCCCCACTGTGACCAAAGGCATTGTAAAGAGTTCTGATGGCAAGAGGACTAGACTGTCACCAATCCAGATGGCGGTGGCACCTTATGCACCACCCAGCGGCAACAACTTGGCACACAGGCACAGGCAGAGGCCGTACAGCTTAGAGCTTTGCAAACCTCCTGAGATGCACAACATCTCTGTGCCACCCAATGTCTTGGTCCCAGCTTCTGCTACATCTCTCTCAAGTGTGCAGAGCTTGGCGCTGGCTTCCCACTCAGACCATGCATCCCTTGGCATAATGAGACAAATGGCTAGGACATCCCATGCCCAAGGGCTCCAGGCATCGTTAGAAGATCATTCCAGCCCATCTCATCAAGCAGCCACAGCCTGCTTGGATTCCAGTTTCAGCATGGACATGGCCAAGACTACGGGCTACATGGACACTATGGAATACGCGATATGGCAGTCCAAGCATCAGAGACATCAACAACAACAACAACAGCAGCAGCAGAAGCAGCAGCACTATCAGCAGGGTCCGTTACACAGGTACAGTGCCAACAGCAGCAGCAGAGCTACCATTAGCAGATCTCCAGATGTATGCTTGCCCACTCAGATCCCATATAGGGCTCATGCGCTCAGCACGGGCACCTGCGTAACGGGTGTCACGCTGGACCGGGTAGGCTCATCCCCTTTGAACTGCGCCGCCACTCACGGTGACTTCTCTACCGGCCAGTTCTTCGCACCTCACTGGAACAGCACACTCGCCACGCCTGACAGCGACTGTTACAACACGCAAGAGCTGCCCCCGGGCTCGGTGGGGCTCGGCCACAGCCACGGCCGGCCTCCGCACCAAGCCCACTGTGTCCCGCAGCAGTACCCGGGCCTCGGCCTCTGTTGCAGGCTGCCCGGCCGGAGCCTGTGTCAGGCGTCCCTGCTCAGCAGCAGCCTGCAGTCTCTGGAGTGCCTGATCAGCGAGATCCACCCGCCCTGCATCAAGGAGCGCATGCTGGGCCGCGGTTACGAGGCCGTTCAGCCCACGCACATCCAGCTGCCCGTGTTCAGATAGGGAGCGTCAGACAACCGGTTCAAGAGCGGACTGTTGGGATTAGAAGACGAGGCGCAGGTCTGTTATCGTACACGCCTTTCGTAAAGGGCTCAGTGGGTTTTTGCAAAGCTTAAAATGGTACCAGTGATTCTCGGTCCTCGCAAAAGTTCGGAGTTGCACCCCAACTCACGTTAGCTGGACTGACTGTGTATTACAAAACGTACTCATACTCAAATATTTCGCAGCAACAGGGATTTCGTGGCATCGCACCATTACTTCTGATCCGGATGGTCCGAACGGAAACGTTTGAGGTTAGCTGCCAAATTCTCAACGGGAAGCAAACTGCCTACTATTGCAGGACTCTTCAGGTCTGTTTACTCCAAAAACCATAACTAAACTGACGATACATGTTTAGTGAACTCTTGTTGGCAGAAATTTGTATAGCCCTGCTAGTACTAAATCATAATAGTTATGATTTTTTTTTTCCAATTGCACTGTTATTAAAAAAAATGAAAAAAGAAAAACTTATTAAAATGACTCTGGTATGGGTTGGTTTGGAGAACATTTCATTTAAATGGAAAACTTGAATATTTTTTTTTGTTATTGTGTTATGTTTGTGTCGAACAGTAGACGAGCATATTTATAAGATTCTTTATTCAAGTTGTTTTATCTCTTATGTGACCAATGATTTTTTTTTTTCCTTATCTTTTTTTAATTTTTTTTTTGTTATAAAGGTTCGGTTTTATCCACCTGTTTCTGGCAAGTTGATCTAGTTAATTGTTGTCTACTGTAGCCAGTTCAGTGTTTTTATTCTTTTTATTATTATAATTATTATTATTATTATTATTATTTTCATGAATATAACAAACCGACTGGGAAGCGTACACTACTGAGCTGGCGCCATCAGCGACCAGATGTGAAGCCACACGAGTTACTGTGACTAAGTCTTAAGAGTTTCAACTGGATTTCAGCGTCAGTGTTCTACATATTTTTATTCTTTATTTATTGACATTTGATTTTCCGGACCATCGTTAGAAGATACGGCCAGGGTATCTGAGTTGGAGAAGTGGGAGAAAGAGAAAAAAAAAGGGGGGGAAAAAAGAGGAAAAAATCCACTACTATGATTTTGTTTTTCTTTCATCCATCAAAATGGACGAGCTCGGGGGTAAAATGGCACACGGTGGGCTAGATGTTTTAAAAAGTGCAATTATAATGTTGGCAGATTAGCCCTCTCTCCCTGTGTTATGCTTCACTGATTATTTACTACTGTATGTATGACTGTCTGGAAACCCTCTCCACGATTAAGATTGTCAAATAAAATCTAATTTAGGGATGTTTTTTAAATCTGCTTGTTTGCTTGTGTGTCTTTTTTTTTCTTTTCCTCCCTTAAATGAACGATGGCACTAAACACTGCAGACATTAATCATAAATTCTGAACTAGCTATAAAGTCAAGGCAGGCGTAACGCTTATCTTGGTGTAATGAGTACATGAGACGAGTCATTTATAACGCGCAAACAAAATTACACAACGACGTCGCTTTCAAATATTTGTCACAAAGCGCGGTGATGGAGGAAGGGGGTTTGGGG
>JAOVVB010000008.1:17246011-17271321 GCA_028570985.1 Heterobranchus longifilis
TGCAATATCATGGCATTCCCTAGGCCCAATACTTGTGCTAGATGGGCGCGTCACTGCCAAGGACTACCGAACCATTCCGGAGGACCATGTGCACCGAATGCTTTAAACATTGTATCCTGAAGATGGTGCTGTGTATCAGGATGATAATGCACCAATACACACAGCAAGACTGGTGACAGAGTGGTTTGATGATCATGAAAGTGAAGTTGAACATCTCCCATGACTTGCACAGTCACCAGATCTAAATATCATTGAGCCACTTTCACGTGTTTTGGTGGAGCGAGTCAGGAGCATCACGTAGTGACCTGGCAGCTATTCTGCAAGAAGGATGGCTCAAAATCCCTCTGGCCACTGTATCATTCCCAAGATGAATTGATGCTGTAAAAGGAGGCCCTACACCAAACTAATGAATTATTGTGGTCTAAAACGTGGCGTTTCATTGTCCAACCCCTGTATTTCTGTGGGAACAAGTTGCTTGTACACATAAATGGGTTGAATAAACATGTGTAATAGGTCATATTTACATTTAGCAGACAACCTTATCAAGAGCAACTTACATTTTTATCTCATTTTAGAGAAGTGGGCAGTTGAGGGTTAAGAGCAGTGCTCAAGGGGCCAACAGACACAACTTGGTGGTCATGGGATTTGAACATAGGACCTTCTGAAGTGTAGTCCAATGGCTTAACCACTGAGCTACCCCTGAACATGAAGATATGTAGAAGTATTCTGTGAGAGGATGTTTATTTAGCATTTTTGGAAGAGTGTCCAGCATCAGTGTTTTGCAATCATCAGAGGTGAAGCTATACCTTTATGTTTTTAACACAAGGATAGTCTTTAGGATGGCGCAGTTTGCAGGCTCTGACTAACTTGACCAAAAGTGTTGCATTTCCTATACAGGGAGGGAAAAAAGGGAGGCTGGTAGTGTTACTTGTGTACCACTAGGGCAGCTTTGACCCCTCGCGCATGTCTCCACAAGATCCCTGGGATGCGCTGTAGTGTCTGGCACGTGTATGTTAGAACAGAGCCTTTGGGTGCTGTTGGTTGCAGGGTGAAACCTGCTTGTGTCCAGTGCATTGCATTTGTGTTCGATTGGACTGGGATCTGGGTCATTTGGAGGCCAGGTGGGCAGTTTCAGTGTCTGGGTGAGGCAGTCTGAGGTCTCTGGGTGCCTTTCTATCATGACCAGCATTGACTTTTTTCTGTGATTTGGTTGGACTGGATGGGTTTGCCTTAACTGCCCATGTTCCTATCCACAGTTTTCTGGTGTATAGTTGGTCAGCAATGGTGTTCACTTCACCTATCAGTGGTCTTACATTCTTTTTTTTTTCTTCAAATTTTTTTACTGTTGATATTGTTGCAAATTTGTTTCAGTATCCAAGTAACAAAGCATTTTAAATGTCTTCGTCAAGACATCATCTAATGATCACTTCCTGTTGCCTAAAAGTGCAAGTTTCTTTCCTCTGTCAAGTCTGCGAGGCTAAAAATGTTTTACGCACTACTGTAGAGCTTTGAGATTTCCACCCATGTCGTCTTCATCACATATGATTCACCTCAGCTTGCTAAACTGGTAGTGGAAACGATGATGCACACAATGATGCACGCCTACCTGTACACCTCGCAGTCTATATTTCAACTCCTCTCTTCTTTTTCACGCTCGCAAGTGGCGACACGTAATTATGCCTCACTGAGAAACAGTTCTCAGATCCTTAGCTCAGGAAGGAACAAAATAAACATTTGTTGTGCTTTCTGAAATGTCTACTGTGAAATAATTAACCTCCCTCATTGGCCTTTAGGTGAAGCAGATTATGGAGGAGGCTGTAACGCGGAAATTCGTGCACGAAGAGAGCAGCCATATCATTTCTTTCTGCGGTAAGCTTGTCACCTCTTGACTTTTTATCACGCTGTGTTTGAGAGCGGATTGAATAAATCTGGTAGGCGTCCACTTTGCTAGACATGCGAGTCATTACTGATGGATATGTTTGGCAGTAATAGTCATAAGTTGTTGCATATGAAGAATGAAAGTGGTAAAGTTATTTTCTATAAGTAGTGGAAAGTCATTGGGATCAACTTAATAATGTAACAGATTCTTTGTATGTAAGGATAGTGGGTGCTGGAGGCATGCCTGCACCAGTCTAATGGTGGTTAATGACTGTTGACATTCACTGCTCTGACCGAAGGCAGAGATCATATCCGTGCGTGTCAACAATCTGAAATGTCAAGCTGTACCACATCCACCTACCCATCTGCTTATGAGACAATCCGAGAATAATATAGAGAGAGAAATATATAGAAGAAGCAAACCATGCTGTGCAGTCAATAATTAATTAATACAACAAAAAAAAAGTGAAACATGTTGATGTATTTGACTTAAAAAAACACTTAAGGGACACAGAGAGTCAAAAAAGTATAATCATAAAATTAAAGATCAATATGCTGGCATTTCATACTGTATTTGTCTGTGTAAATATTACACTGGCAGCATTTCTACCATAATGTACGGATTTTTCTCAGCTGTTGTGGAAGCTTGCGTGCTGCAGGGGCTGAAGAGGCGTGCTGCCGGCTTCCTGCGAAGTAACAAGTTGGCAGCGCTCTTCCTGAAGGTGGGGAAGATCTTTACACCAGCTGAGGATCTGTGCAAGAAGGTGCAGGAGCTGGAACAACTCATCGAAAACAAGTGAGACCCGCAAACTCTCCAATATGTTTCTAGGTTTGAGGACAGACAGCCACATTGACACATAGACTGGCTAGTCTCCCCACTGTACGTCCTGGTTACTATACTATATGTTACCCAATTGTACAGTTCTAGACAGAACCAATCTCAGACGAGTCAAGATGGTATCCGTAAGCAGTCGCGGACTCCCAACCTCTCCCCCCAAGCCATCAAACACCTGTGGATCCGCACGGCGCTGACGGAGAAAGTGCTCGACAAGATTGTTATGTACTTGGTGGAGAACAGCAGGTTGAGAATCTGTTTCACTCACAGTCTATTGTGTATAATACTTATCAAAAGTTTGGGCACACCTTCTAATTCAACTCTTCTGAACACATGGCATTATGTTATTAATTATAAATAAACTGTTCATCATTACTTTAAAGACATGAAGGTCAGTACATCTGTAAAATTTTGAATGAACAGTATCTTCAAATTGTTGTTAGTCTTTCGGCTGCTTTCATTCAGGGGTCGCCACAGTAGACCATTCAATCCACTCAACAACTTGCCACAGGTTTTACACCAGATGCCCTTCCTGACACGACCCTCCAATTTTATTTGGGCTTGGGACTGGCACTGCATTCAGTACCTGGAGTTTGGGCATTGGCTGGGAATCGAACCCGGGCCTTCCACATGGCAGGCAAGAGACCTACGACTGAGCCACCAATGCCCCTATAATAACTACCAGTGCAGTCGCAAAAACTGTCAAATGTAATGATGCAACTGGTTCTCACATGGACCATCCCAGGAAAGTATGACCAAGACTTTAGCTTTGCTCGAGAAGATTAGTTCAGTTAGAGCTACCAGCATCAGAAATCACCAACTAACAGCACTTCAGATTAAAGTCTGCATCAATACTTCATAAAGTATAAGTAGCAGGCACATCTCAAAAAAAGGGAAAAACAATTGAATCACAATGTGTGTCCAAACTTGTGACTGGTAATGTGTAAGAATTATTGTACAGCCTGGTTAATATATATGTTTGATTTTGTATTGTTGTAGTAAATTCTATGAGAGGGAAGCTTTGCTGAGGGATCCTGTTGATGGACCAATCCTTGCATCGCTCCTGGGTATCATGATGATTATTAATTTTCAAGCTTATCATGAGCAACAATTATGGTGAATTTAGTTAGATGGTAAAGTAGAGCAGTGAACCAACAGCAGTGGATAACGTCTCGCCATTTTTTTCCATCAATCACCTGAGTAACTCGATTCTGGATGGCAGTGCATGTGATAAAATATGGGGTTTAACCAACAGAAATAATATATAATAAATTGTTATGGTGCAGGAAAAACATCGGGTCTTTAATTGTTAATTAAGGTAATGATTTTTATACATCTCTGTCATACCTTGACTTTTCTAGTTGGTCCCTGCGCTTTGGAGTACACTAAAGCCAAGACAGCTAATCACTTCTGGACAGATCCTTCAGCCGATGAGCTGGTGCAGAGACACCGTATTCACAGTGGCCATTGCAGACAGGACTCACCCACCAAGCGCCCTGCTCTTGTTAGTACTGCAGCTTTTCTGTTTCACCATGTGTATTTCAAATGTTGAATATGCTCTTTTTACGGATTGATCCTTTGTTCCAATCCATGTGTACTTGTTTGAGTAGATCCAGAAAAGGCAGTCAAGCGGTAGTATGGATGACAGGCCCTCACTGTGGGCTCGGGACTACGTGGAATCTCTCCATCAGAACTCTAGAGCCACGCTGCTGTTTGGCAAGAACAATGTTCTAGTCCAGCCAGTATGTTACCTTAAGAATTATTATGACTGTGTGGCCTAAATGAGCCATGCTACTATAATCTACATAATTTTATGTTTATTTCTGTAGACAGATGACATGGAAGCGATCCCAGGATACTTGTCTCTTCATCAGACTGCAGAGCTCATGACATTGAAGTGGACACCCAATCAGCTGATGAATGGCAACATGGGAGAGTTTGATTATGAAAAAAGGTAAAAGTATCACACTACTAAGAGAAGAAGATGTATTATTGAATTATTATTACTCTCTTTGTATTGTGTTGATTTGTACTTTGCTTTGAAAAGCACTTATTTGTCATTTACCAGTGTGTACTGGGACTACGCAATGACCATTCGTCTAGAGGAAATAGTCTATTTGCATTGCCATCAACAAGGTAAAATCTTCCACAGTGAATGGACAGCATCTTATGTTGATCACTGTGTATGTGTCTGAACAATCCACCATCCCAAACTGAGTATTTTCCCTGTCTTCAGTGGACAGCGGAGGCACTGTGGTGTTAGTGAGTCAGGATGGGATCCAGAGACCTCCATTCCGATTTCCAAAAGGAGGCCATCTGCTGCAGTTCCTCACGTGTTTGGAGACTGGACTCCTTCCACACGGCCAGCTTGATCCCCCTCTCTGGTCCCAGCGGGGAAAGGTTGGCATGGAACTCAAAAAATCTAACATCAGTTAGTAGCTAAGAAAGTACCATGGTTGTTTCTGTAAAAATGCATGTAACTTTTGTTATTTAACAGGGAAAGGTTTTTCCAAAATTACGGAAAAGGAGCCCACACAGCTCCTGTGAGTCATTTTCTGACAAGGATGAAGATGAAGCAACGGATTATGTGTTTCGAATAATATATCCAGGAAGTCAGGAGTTTGGTATGTGGCTTTGTACTGTGGTCATATGTTGTAGCATCAATGTTGTGTGGACTGTCATTGTAAAGTGGTTGGTTTTCCTATATCTTGTGTGTATTTTCCACCCTGTCTTGTGGACATCCTTCCTGTTCCTGTAGGTTATGATACTTTCCCAGCATCAAATCCTCCCTAGCATCCTCTCATTGTGCTACACCGTGCACCATCAACCTCATGGGTCACTTTGTTATCGGAGAAAGAGAGAGAACATGTTCGGTCTGTCACTGTTTATTTTCTTAGTCATCCTCTCTCATACTTTAGAGCAGCTGTCTTCAGCATTATCCCAAAAGGACAGGCCTGGCTGCAGGTTTTCATTTCCAAAAAAAAGAACAAGTGATTAAACAAGTGTGTCTCCTGATTGCCTACGAAAAAAAGAAAACCTGAAGACCTGTTGGCTTTGGAGCCAACTTTCTGAGATAAGATTTTTCAGTCAACAATGGCAAACTGAGGATGATGGTGGTGATGAAATTGCAACAAGTAGTTACAGTTTGGATGCTTTCTTAATGATGCAGTTGGCCCAGAGCTGATAGACCAGAGCATGACCATGTGGCAGCCTGCTCCAAGGAAGTCTTCTTGCTCTTCTTGTTCTCAGAATGGTTCTTCTGAGGGTGGACTTCCCAATGGGTGCAATCATGACAGGTTAGTATGAAACAAGCAGTACAACATTGTGCAAATAAAAAAATAAAACAGACACATGTTTGCAAATGCAAATGTAACCTTTCATACTGTACTTTTTTATCTTTTATCTTTGTCCAGGGCTCCACTGAAGTTACTTTGCGAGACCATGAAGTACCAGATCATTTCTCGTGCCTTCTATGGCTGTATGTACTCTCCAAAATTGTCTGAATAAGCCTTAGTTTCTTTAGAAGGTCCATAAATTTATCATTTAACATTCATAACATCCATGTAGGGTTGGCCTACTGCCGTCACCTGTCCACAGTCCGCACACATCTGTCTGCGCTGGTCAATCCTATTATCATTGAACCTGATATTCCGTATGATGCCAAAGAAGGGCTCTCTGCAGATGTTTGGAAGACATTTCTTCAAGATAGTTCTGTAAGGAGACTTAAACAAATCTCTTACTTTTTTCTATTAAGGAAGTATTGCAGCACCAATAATACAGCACAAATGCAGGTGTTCAATCAGCTGCTTTCAACTGCTTTTCCCCCTGGCAGGCATATGAAGAAGCAGAAATTCTGCGGCTTGTATACTATGGTGGTGTAGACCCCACCCTACGTAAGGAGGTGTGGCCTTTTTTGCTAGGCCACTACCACTTTACAATGACTACTGATGAGAGAAAGGAGGTATGGTGCAGGACACTTATAACTAATAGAATTTGATAAATGTTTTGAGATCTCAAACATCCAGGTGTGTGTTGTGTTCTGAAGGTGGATGAGCAGGTTCGGGCCTGTTATGAGCAAACCATGAGTGAGTGGCTGGGCTGTGAGGCCATAGTGAGGCAGCGTGAGAAGGAACAACATGCTACTGCCCTTGCAAAGTGTGCCTCTGGAGCAAGTGTGGATCTTCGACAGGACTCTACTATCAGCACTGATGTAAGACATGGACAAGAAACTTCTGGATAATGTTGTTTAAGTTATTAACCAAGGGTAATATGATTTCAGTTTGGTTAGGTCCATTCAATACATGAATTACTCTTAAACATTACTAACAATACTAACCATAAACTGGTTCTACAGTATGTGGCAGATCTCAATTACTTTAATACATGAATACATGTCTAGAAAAAATAAGAAATAATTTAATAAATTAATGAAATATATTTATATATTTTTATTGTTATTTTTTTCCTGTCCAGTCATCCCAGAGCTGCAGTTCAGAAAAACAGAGCAATGCATGTTCCCAGTGTGACTCCAACAGTAGCACTCAGGTACCCCCCAACATACACACTTAAAAGCTTCACATTTTTTTACACCAAAGTTCAATTAGCATCTGTTTCACTGGTAGTTCTCCTAACTTTCTGTAGGTGTTTGGGTCTGTTGATGAGGTTGACCCAATCGAATCTGAACCTAAGCCGAAAGATGAAAAGCCCCAGCCCAAAATTCCAAACGGTACTCTTCCCAACTGCACTAGCTCTCCAGACTCTGGACATCCATCCTCGCGCAACTTCTCGGTCACGTCTGCACTCTCAGATTGCTCCCCAAGCACAGAAGATGCTTCAACACAAGAGAATGGAACCAAAATGAAACTAGCAGAGCCATCAGCAATGACTTCTGAGGTTACTGTGGACTTTCCAGCCAATTCTAGCCTTGAAGATAAGCTCAAAGAAGAACCAGCAAATCAGAGTTCCCTGGTACTGGGTACAGAGCAGGGGGAGGTTATCAAATCACCCATAGGAGGTGTCCCTTCAGAAGATGAGATGATCAGAGCTCAGGAAAATGAGAAGGTAGAAAGTGCAGATGCCAAAGACTTTAGCAGAAATGGCACAGTTAAGTCTGTGGACTCTCAATGGGATTCAAGTGAGTTGAATGTGAAAATGATAGAAACTATAGAATCTGCCATAGAATCTTCTGAAAGAGTAGAAACTACAATGTTTTTGCATTCTGAAAAGAGTGCAAAATCTTCAGATAGCATTGAGAAAAGCAAACAAATACTGCAGTCATCAGAGACTACTGCTGAAGAAATCACGAAATCCTTAGAAGGAATTCGGGACTCACAAATGGTGGTTGAAACTCAGATTAACACAGAGTTTAATGATGATAGAGACAAAACTGCTTTAATAATGCAGGCAAATGAAGTAACCACGTGTGATCCAAAAGCACTGACTAGAGAGAGTTCTGTCGAAGAAGCAAAAACCACAGATAAAAACTCACCTGCAAATGCTGAGGATCTCACAAAGTCAGAGAAGACCTGTGAACTTCACTTGGAGCCTTTGGAGAAAAAAGCTAAACCTCCCCAACCACAATCGGAATCATGTGCCCCTGACATGGAGGCATCAGAAAAAGAATTGAAGCCTCTTCAACCGCTATTTAAATCAGAGCCAATCAGTACCCCTGAGACGCAGGCTTCAGAAAAAGAATTAAATCCTCCTCAACCCCTATCTGAATCAGAGCCAACCAGTACCCCTGACATGGAGGCTTCAGAAAAAGAATTAAATCCTTCTCAACCCCTATCTGAATCAGAGCCAACCAGTACCCCTGACATGGGGGCTTCAAAAAAAGAGTTAAATCCTTCTCAACCCCTATCTGAATCAGAGCGAACCAGTACCCCTGACATGGAGGCTTCAGAAGAAGAATTGAAGCCCCAACCCTCATCTAAATCAGAGACAACCAGTGCCTCTGACATGGAAGCTTTGGAAACAGATATGAAGTCTTCTCAACACATATCTGAATCAGAGACAAAAAGTTTACCTGACATGGAGGCTTCGGAAAAACAATTAAAGACTCCTCAGCCCTCATCTGAATCAGAATTAGCCAATGCCTGTGATATAGAGGCTTCAAAAAAATATATGAAGCCTCCTCAACCTCTTTCTGAAACAGAGATGTCCAATGACCCTGGCATGGAGGTTTCGGAAAAAGAAACAATGTTTCCTCAACCTTTTTCTAAATCAAAGATCACCAGTACCCCCAACATGGAGCCTACAGATATGAAGCCTCTTCCACCTCTTTCTGAATCAGACATGACTGGTGACTCCCACACTGGGCCTTTGGAAAAAGAAACAAAGCCTCCTGAACCTCTTTCTGAATCAGAGATGACCAAGGCCCTTGATATGGAGCCTACAAAAAAAGAAATAAAGCCTCCTCAATCTCTGTCTAAATCAGATATTACCAGTGACTCCCACATGGAACCTTTTGAAAAAGAAACAAAGCCTCCACAACCTCATTCTGAATCAAAGATGACCAACAACTCTCATGTGGAGCCTTCAAAAGAAAAAACAACACCCCCGCTAACACTATCTGAATCACAAGACATCGAGTTCATATCAAACGACCCACCTAATGCCGAAAAGCCAGATTTGAAATCTATAATAAACTGGTCCTATGATTCCAATAGAACCAAAGCATTAATGAAGCAAATGAATGAACCTCTTCTTGAAAGCTGCATTTCCATTATGGCTTCATCGAAACAATCTCCAGATACTTCTGATGATTCACCATCTGCCCTGGAAATGGAGGAAATCCCAGCTGCATTGGTTTATATGCCTTCAGAGGATATCTTGGCCAATGTTCCTATTACACTGGGTCCTCCTTTGGCTCTGATGATGCCACCAGAGAGGGCCGCACTAGGTATGCCTGCCTTGGAGCTATGCATGGAGGCAGGTCAGAACACGAGTCCAGAGGCTACTGAATCAGCCCTGTCTGAAGAAGAGCCAGAGATGGAGAGTCTTTTCCCCAAACCAGATTCCTTAGCTGTAGGAGACCATAAAAATGATGTTGCATCTCCAGTGTCCTCTATCGGAACTACTTACTCTGTAAGTTTGTTGAAATCATCCATTGACTTTCAAAGCATTTACATGTATTTTGGTATAGTTCTGCTGGAATTCTAATCTGCAAATCCCAGCTGTTCATTTATAATTTTTTCATCATGTTTTACTTTGTAGCAAGAGCTGCTAGACTTGTATACCCTCAATCTACACCGCATTGACAAAGACGTCCAAAGATGCGATAGAAACTACTGGTACTTTACCGCTGTCAACCTGGAGAAGCTCCGCAACATCATGTGCAGGTAAATCTGAAGATCCTTATTTTTCCTCCTGTGAAGAGTATTATATAACTATGTAAAGCATTTAACACTTACTTGCTCATTTACAAAAGTTTGTTTGTGATCTGTTACATTTTTTCCCTTGTAGCTATGTTTGGCAGCATCTAGATATCGGCTATGTGCAGGGAATGTGTGACTTGCTTGCGCCACTCCTTGTTATTCTTGATGATGGTAAGTTCACACCAAGCTGCCCTGCTGCTTATAAATAGCAAGTGAATCATTGTCTAGCCATATTCTCCAAGCCTATGAGTTGATTTGACTTATGTTTTTGCAATCCATCTTTTGTTTTTTATCCCTTTCTCTCTCTCAGAGGCCATGGCGTTTAGCTGCTTTACAGAACTCATGAAAAGAATGAATCAGAACTTTCCTCATGGTGGAGCAATGGACACGCATTTTGCCAACATGCGTTCCCTTATTCAGGTATGACTCCCGTACTTAAACATGTTTCTTCAGGAATGCGGTAATTTTTTTTCCTACAGAAGTGTTTATTTATTTATTTTTTGAACGTTCAGATTCTTGACTCTGAGCTATTTGAGCTGATGCAACAGAATGGAGACTACACCCACTTCTACTTCTGTTACCGATGGTTCCTCTTAGACTTTAAAAGAGGTAAGATCACTTATAGAGATGAACAAGGTAAAAATCTAATTTATACAATTTTATTGCAACAGAAAATAAAACAGTTTTAAATCAGAGCACAGCATAAACAAATCCTATTTGTGTGTCTCAAGAAATGGTGTACGATGACGTATTCTCCGTATGGGAGACCATCTGGGCGGCCCGCTCCATCTCCTCTGGCCATTTTGTTCTGTTTATTGCCTTGGCACTGGTTGAGTTATATAGAGACATAATTTTGGAGAACAACATGGACTTCACTGACATCATCAAGTTCTTCAATGGTAAGATGCCCATAAAGGGCAATATAGCCATTCCTACATTTGCACTTAAAAATATTTTTACACAGTCATTGTTAGTCTTGTCACCTTACAGCTGCAGGGTCCCCAGTTAGATCCTGAACTCAAAGCTACTGTATATATGGACTTTCTGTGTTTCATGTCTCCATATCTGCATGGGTTCAATCTGGGTTCAGACATGCTACTACAGTGCTGTAAAAAAAAAAAGTATTTGCCCCCTTCCTGTATTTTATTTTCTCTGGCATATTTGCCACACTTAAATCCTTCAAAATCATCAAACTAATATTACACAAAGATAACCAGATTAAATACAAAATGCAGTTTTTAAATGGTGATTTTCTTTATTAAGGAGAAAAAGCTATGCAAACTTTCCTCACCCTATGTGCTTAAACTAATTGCCTAATAACTGATTGTGCCATCATTGGTGGCAACAACTGCAAACAAGCGTTTGTGATAACTGGCAATGAGTCTTTTACATCGCTTTGGAGGAATTTTGGCCCACTCTTCTTTGCAGAATTTTGCAGAATTCAGGTAAAAAGGTCATGTCACAGCATCTCAATTGGATTTAAGTCCGGACTTTAACTAGGCCGCTCCAAAACCTTAATTAAGGTTTTTATTTTAGCCAGAGGTGGACTTGCTGATATGTTTCAGATCATTGTCCTGCTGCATAGCCCAAGTACACTTCAGATTAAGGTCATGAACTTATGGCCGGAAATTTTTGGTTCCATCAATTATGGAAACCTGGCCAGGTCCTAAGGCCCCAGCCCTCAGTCCACAGAATATTTGCCCAAAGGTCTTGGGGATAATCAAGATATTTTTTGGCAAATGTGAGACATGCCTTTCTGTTCGGTTTTGTCAGTAGTGGCTATTGCCTTGGAACTCTCCCATGTTTGCCATTTTGCCCAGTCCCTTTCTTACTGTTGAATCATGAACACTGACTGTGACTCATGCAAATGAGGTCTGCAGTACTTTAGATGTTGTTTGAGTTCATGAATGAGTTGTCATTGTGCTCTGTTACCAATTCTGGTATTCGGGCCACTGCTGGTAGGGTTCAAAACTGTTTTCTCCTTGTGTGGATAATGGCTTTCGCCATGATGGATTAACAGTGCTAAATTGCTAGATGTAAATCAGTGTGTGAATGTGTGCACATGGTTCCCTGGTATGGACTGGCAGTCCTCAGTCACGTTGGGTTCCTTGAGGGCTAGGCTCTGGGTCTACTGCAACCCTAACTAGGATAAAGCAGTTACTGAAAATTAATGTTGAATGAATAACCTGATTATACACCTTGTGTTTCGTTTCAGAAATGGCTGAGCGGCATGACGTCCCAAAGCTTCTAGTCATGGCCCGAGACTTGGTTCACAAGGTCCAGATCCTCATAGAGAACAAGTGATGACCTTCACCGCCATCTGATCAGAAGACCACTCATGTTTGCTTATTTTCAAATTATACATTTAGATCCAACCTTTAGAAACATCTTTATCTAAGATCCGCATAACGGGTTGGCAGAAATACTTTCCTATGTAATTTAACTTGCTTAAGAGCAATAAAACCCAACAACAAATTACACACAGGACAAAAAGAGAAAAAAAATGACCATACATATACATATACATATAAATAGCTGATCACGGTTGAGGAAACTTTAGTTGCATGAATGTACAAGACCCCAACTATACAGAAACACAGTGTTTTCCAGCCTTGATCATGGAATACCCCAGATTTACATGGGTTTACATACAGTTTACATGGGTGTTGTTTTTTTTCCTTCCAGCTTCCTCATGTTTCATCTGGAAGGTCCTTTAAGATATTTGATTAGCTTGTTAAGGTGTGTTCAAGCAGGGAAAAACACAATATTCAGGGCAGGGGCACCCCAGGAAGATAGCCAGGAATAATGGGTAAAATTAAAAATGATGAGTCTATGCTAGTGACCAGAAGGTTAAGCATGGAGCTATTTTTTGGACATTGAGTTCCTAGCTTGGGACTACTTTGCTGAATGTCTGAGTTAAGTATTTTTTATTATTATTAAAACTGTTTGCCAAATAAATATATATTATAGGAGGAACCCAAATGATGGCATTACCAATAGAGATTCCTTGAAAAGCACAAATATATTTGTCTTTTTTTGTCTGCAATTAAGAAACACATCTATTAAGAGGGGTGCTTGCTGTTAACAGCACTTAGCAGATTTGATGAGTATTGCTTGTCTGTCATGATGATCGCTCCATTTTTGCTTGGAAAACCCTCAGTCTGTGGCAGCACACCCTTCTGTTTTCAGGTATTATCAAATTTGTATTCTAGATAAAAACAAGTGATTTTTTTTTCTTGTAATTACCAGTTGAACTTTCTAGGGTGACTCGGTCACTCGGTGACACGTTGAGCTGCTACACAATTGCGTACCTCACCCGAACTGACCTTACTCGAAAACAATCAGAAATATACTCTAATCTCGAAAATGTGTTTATTTTTGACCAGTCTTTTTGCCTTAAGTTCCTTTCTTTAGGGACACATTCAGCGAGTTTGTTTATGCTCTGTGAGTGAATGAGTGAATGAGTGAGTGAATAAGTGCAGAAAAAAAACCCAATCCAATTATGATTATTGTTATGTCTGTACATCAAAATATGGATTCATTACCCACAGTAGTATAAACATATACAGCATTTACATAGCGAGTGTGTGCAAGTGTATGAATGACTACATGAGCGTATGATCCGAACTACCAGCAACCAAATGTCCGTCTCAAATTTTAGCCGATGGGTTCATCGTGGTTGTAGGACCTCTTGTTATTCAGACCAGTTGTTTCAAGTGCCAGTGTTATTAACACTAACCATCACCCACATGCCATTTCCATTCATATGTGTGTTTCGCCATTTCTTAAATGCTCTGTGTACATTAGAAATTATAAAATGATAAATATATTATATAGTATAAAAATACTATATGAAACAGAAATTATTTGTCAATTGTAAAAAATAAAAAAAAAAGAATAAGTAAAGCTAAGAAAAAATTGCTGTATTTAACTTATGAAAGTGTTAATTTATTTAAGAACAGAAAAATCCTATATGTTAAAAATATACTGTATGCTTATATATTTTTATTGTAATCAATGTGACTATACAGTATATTGTCAGAATGTTTTGGTGCTGTATTGTAAAATGGAATAAATGTGGATTGTCATGAAAGCGCTCATGCTTCAGTTGTTTGCTTTTTACTGCAAATGTGCAAGCCATTATAATACGAATACAATTATTTCCAATAATTGTGTTGATACTAAGACGGGTATCAGTGTTTGCCTTGTACAGCCTCCGAATCACCTTTTTTTTGTCTTTTGCTCCGTAGAACACAGCTAGTGCAATTACAATGGCATTTAACAATTTCAAACATAAACGATAATGGCTCACGTTCACTTTTACCAGCTAAAGCACAGAAGAGTACAAAAGAGAATACAGCAGTTGAACTTCAAATGCAAATTCTGTCAGTACAGAACTCTACTTGGCCAATTAATCAAATATGAGATGACACATGCGATGGGGTTGTTGATGGTACTAGCATGAAAACTGATCAGTTCCTGGAAGCTTGTAAAATTTTGAAGCTTATCTGTTTAAGCAGAGAGTACAGATCAAGAGATGAGAGAGCTGCCCTAGCTAAATGACTGAAGCGTAGTTCCCACAGTCACAATTTTTACTACGAGTCACTACGAATTTGCAAATTATGACAAATCATAGGCAGCCTTACAGTAAAATAAGATCATGAGTGATCAGGATGATTCGCAGCATACCGGCAAAAGACAACATGCTGGCATGAGACAAAAGGCTACAACTACGAATTGATATGGGAGCCGCCAAACCAGCGTTGTGTCACATGGCGGTGAGGAGTTTTAAGTGCCAGGAGGGTATTACTGGGAAGTGAACATTACTATTTTTTGTTATTTTTGCTGATAACTAAGATAAGTTTTACTCCAACTTAATGATTAATAATAATTTAAGTCAGAGCATTTCATGGTGGTATATTGTGTAGTGGTTAGCACTGTTACCTTGCACCTTCAGGGTCCAGGTTCGATTCCCGGCCAGGCTCGATTCCTGTCTCTGTGTGCATGGAGTTTGCATGTTTTCCCCGTGCTTGGTGGGTTTCCTCTGGGTACTTTGGTTTCCCCCACAGTCCAAAGACATGCAGATTAGGTTAACTGGCGTTTCCAAATTGCCTATAGTGTGTGTATGTATGTGTGTTTGCCCTGCGATGGATTGGCACCCTGTCCAGGGTGTACCCCGCCTCATGCCCTAACCCTCTTGGGATAGGCTCCAGGCCCCGCGCGACCCTGAATACAGGATAAAGCGGTATAGACGATGAGTGAGTGAGTGAGCATTTCATGTCATACAATATTTATTCTTAATTGCCTATATTTATAATTATTTCAAGACTGTACTGCAACTCACTTCTGGCAGGTCTTCGTCTATCAACCATTCGTCCTCTGCAGCTAATCCAGAATGCAGCTGCACATCTCGTTTCAACCTTTCCAGGTTCTCCCACACCACCCCACTTCTCTGCACCCTTCACTGGCTTTCTGTAGCTGCCCGAATCAAATTCAAACCTGCCTACAAAGCTAAAAATGGTCCAGCACCCACTTACCTCTCAGCCCCAATCACACACTGCACCACGTTCCCTCCGATCCTGCTTGCTTGATCCCACCATCTCTCAGGGATCAAGGAAGATGTGCATCTAGACTCTGTTCTGTTCCTGCACCTCCAAATGTCTCTACAGCGGAGTCTTTTGCAATTATTAAATGAAGAGTCAAGACGTATCTGTTGTTTTCAGTACTTGGACTAATCCTCCCACCCCAAAAAACACAGTGACTACCATAATTCAGCAGATATCTATTATGGTAGGTTTGTACATATTACGTATTGTGCCACATTAGATATGTTAGACACTGTTATGGTGTAGTATAGTAGTACCATATTATATACCTGCTGCTGAACTTTGGCACCCACCATTGTATGCAATAAGTACCATGTTCTTCACCAAAGTATTGTGCAGCATACTTTGTAAGGTATCATAAGAGGTAAAACATTAAAACAAAATTTTCTACATAAATATTACCATTGTTGTAGGTCTTTCGGCTGCTCCCATCGAGGGGTTGCCACAGCATCCGATCTGGACAATAACTTGGCACAGGTTTTTACTCAGGAGCCCCTTCTGAATGCAAACCTCCCATTTTATCTGGGCTTGGGACCGGAACTGCAATCAGTGGCTGGGAACTAAAACTGGGCCTTCTGCATGACACCTAAAAAACCTACCACTGAGACACCATTATGGTACATAAACATGTATAACATAATGTTTGACAGGTTGCTGGTATGTGTTCCATAGCATTATACCACTGTACATGGTGGTACAACTATATACTGTAGTATGATACATGGTTGTAACATGTACACTCACTCATTGTCCATCCTGTAAACAGGGTCGCAGGGGGTCTGAATCCTATCTTGGGAGACTTAGGGCACAAGGTGGGGCACACCCTTGATGGGGTGCCAATCCATTGCAGGGCATGTCAGTTAGTCTGCATGTCTTTGGACTGTGGGAGGAAACAGGTGTACCTGAAGGAAACGCACCATGCACACAGACCAGACAGTGTTAAACACTGCGCCGCCGTGCCGCCTGTAACATGTACAGTAGTATGGTATTACGATGAAGTATGAGGTACCATGGTAGAACCACTACCACATGGTGGTGTGGTACATGTACTCTATCAGGTAAAATATTTTATGGGCTTAATTAGCTTAATTAAAATAGCATTTTATTTAGGGTGGATTTTTTTTCCCCCATCAAATATCTTTCTACATATTTAACATAGACTTATTTTCATGAAGTGATAACATGGATGCTCTCTGAAAAAAAGTAACCTTGGTACAGTAATACATTTTTGTTTTGGAGCATATTTTGGTGTTCATAAAAGTGGTTAATCGATTAAATTAAGAATTAATACCAGAGACAAGTGAGACGCTGATGCGTTTTGACAGGGAAGAAAACGTTTAGCCGTAATGTAGCCTGCAGCTACAAGGCAACTCATTCAAACCGAGCTCGCTTCACGCAACGTCATCATCCTGCGCCGCTTGTTAACCACGTGACATGAAGCAGCAAAGTCAAGGGGGGGAAAAAAGGAGGCTGCAGATCGGCTTACTGTTACGACATATTGATAAATAGATCCACGTTGCCCGGAAATTGAGTACACTATCGCGAACCTAAATCCCGTGCCATTTACTTAGTGTGAAAATGAACAGCGTGGGTGAAGGCTGCACTGAGCTGAAGCGCGAATATGACCAGTGCTTTAACCGCTGGTTCGCAGAGAAATTCCTGAAAGGAGACCGCGGTGAAGATCCGTGCACTGAGCTGTTCAAGAAATACCAGAGCTGTGTTCAGGTAATCACGAATAAAACGGAAAAATGATGTCTTGCTGCATGTTGTTTTATATAAATTACGGCAAGTTTACTCTGGAGGATTCCTTCCTCTCTTGCATGTTTCGAGGTGATAATCAGAGATGCTCAGGTTCTCCTGGATCTTATGGATCTACTCAGATCTGTACAGCTTCATGCTTCCCATACACACCTGACTTTTACTGATCATTATTTGGTGTCGATTAAGTGCAGGACAGTTGAATCACAAGAACTGAAGTCGACAAGTTTCAATTGGTCAGTTTTTGGATTTAATAAAACAGGGATTAAACAGGAACTACTGCACTTGATTGTGGTTCAATCCATATCCATCCATAAGAGTTTCAGGAAAACTATATACACTATACCACTGTGTTTATTTCAAAGCACATTAAACATATGGTAGGCAAGGTTTGATGAGAGAAACCTCTTCCTTAAATCTGGGATACTGCTGTACATTTATTTTTTACTAATTGCCTGTTACCATATTTTGCATTGATATTTATAGCTTCCTATGGTTCTGCATGCTGAAAGATACCTTTCAACCATGTGTTGGCAGGGAAACCTTGATCTTCATGATATATGGGATCTAAACCCACAACCTGTTGGTTATTTGTGCAGTAATATATATGCATATGTGCAGTGATTACATTCCCATTTTTATGATCGTAGTAGGCTCTCTGGTCAACATTCATACACATTTACTTACACACTGAAGGCAATTTGAGAGCGGCGTTTACAATAATCTGAATGTTTTGGGAAATGTGTAAGGAAAACAAAGTACCACACAGGGAGAGAAACACAAACTACTACTACTTTTTTTTTTTTTTTTACTGTGTATCATCAGGATTGTGAACTTCTGACATACAAAGTGAACATAATGGTACCAGATGCTCCCAGGAGCTTTCAGTATTTGTCTGATTAACGCTGGTTTGATTTTGCTTAACAGAAAGCCATCAAAGAAAAGGATATCCCTATCGATGGTGTGGAGTTCATGGGTCCAAACAAGGAGAAACCAGGCAGTTGATGCGACTCTTCTGAATTGCTTAAGGAAAATCATCGTAGATTGCACTGATGTCCGCATCATACGTGATGACAAAGACTTATGGTTAAGAACTTTTTTGGGGGTTCGGAAGGAAAGCTATTTAACACTTAATCGACCGGAACGCTACAAAGGACATGTCCGGTCAAATTTAGTTTTTTTGCTTCAAGTTAGGGAATCCATACATGGTATACATGTAATGACACCGTTAAAAAAAAAAAAAAAAAAAAAAAAGCTGGCTTTTGGAATACAAAGAAGCTGCTGTTAGCATGCCTCTAAAACATTACAAATACACCTATAATTGAATTGTTCATTTCATTGTGTTTGTGTATTTTTTTCCTTGCGTCAGTTTAATCAATTCTTTAGGTCAGGGAATTTAAGTCGACTGTTCTGTTGGTGCTGAAATGCAGGAATGATGACATTACAAAAATCTTGGGAGAACACCACCATGATTCAAATGTTTAATTGGAGAAAGAAAAAAAATATATAATCAAGCACACATTTCACACATCTCTAACATGATACAAAAATGACAGGAGGGTGTACATAAGTAAATAAACAAAAACTTTTTCACTTTATTTAAAAGAAATGATTTAGAAGATTAAACGGATTAGCGGAAATTCTGTAAGAACAGCCTTTTTTTGGATGGACCAAGATGGACAAATGCTTTAATCAAGAAGTCTGCCCTACATGATGAGAAAAATCTCTTCTTGGCAGTTTTACTGAATTCTCCAGTTATCAATGGACAAAAGAGGAACATTTCCATCTTTCGAGACCATTTTGACACTCGTGAATAGAGACTATGGGTTTCCAGGAATGGTCTTGATTGTGGAATGTCAATTACAAAATAGAAAAAAAAATCCAGGGGGAAAAATTTTTTAAAAGATTGGACATGATGGATGAGTGGGTTTTAAGCAGGTTGAACTTATTTGGCTGTTTACCGATAGTGGCGTGGCGGTGGGCTGTGGTGCTGAGGCGGTGGTCTTCGTGAGGGAGGGCTGAGACGAGCCATGTGGCGTGGAGGGGAGCGGTAGCGGGGAGGAGAGCCTCGGCTTTGATATGGAGGAGTGTACCGTCCACGAGACCTGGAACGGGACCGTGAGCGACCCCAGCTCGCACCGCGCTCCTCCAGTACTCTTATGTATGCCGTTTCACCCTGTAGGATGAAACAGAGAAGCTGTTAACCCCTGACCATGGTTATCTCTTCATATATATTATGTATGATACAGATGGGTGAGACGGGGAAGACCAGCATAAGCTGTTTTATTAAGTGTAAAGAATATTCCATTTATTTGCGCTGCCATTATGCTTGCAAAACAAAGTCCACCCACAGCTTCAGCCCTGTACTGAAGCAGCTTTAAGGCAAGCCTGTTTATTATAATTTGCCCGTTAAATAGTGTTATAACTAATTATAATAATAATAGGCTGTGATTGTCAATATAAATCATTAACAATACCCCCATTAGGAACCACAGCCGTGAATAAGAAAGTTAGATATACATTAGAAAGTACAACTAGTGAATTTGGCTGTTAGTGTTTCTCTATTGACTCGAAGTCTGTAACCTGATGGGATCTGAACTCTGTGCCATCTAGTCGACGTAGGGCATACTCCATGTCTTCCCGTCTAAGAAATTCCACCACTCCTTCACCGTCACGCTGCACATCAGCAAAACATACATCTCCTGCCTCTCTCATGTGGTCTTTAAGATCTTGCCAACTTCCAGTGGGAGGAAGGCCTGAAAAAACAACAACAGGATTCATGGACACAAACATAAGTCAAACAGTGTCATATATCCATGTTTACCTACTAATACCCCTAATGATTAGCAGTGGAATTAGCTAACTCCAAGCACCTTGCAGAAAATATTAGATTAGATTCGATTCAACTGGTCATTGTTCAAAGTACATGTACAGAGCCAATGAAATGCAGGTGGCATCTATCCAGAAGTGTAAGTGGCCCATTCTCAATAAATTACAAAGGGTTGTGTGTTCATACTGCATGTACAGGGGTGAGAGTGATTAATGTACAAAGGGTGAAGTGCAATAGGAAATAAGGATAGGTAATACAGTTTTAAAAAAAATAAAAAAAATGCAAACATCGTGCAGTGAAGAAGACATGTCAAGACACACTGAAGACTTGTGATGTTTCGACCTACCCGTAACTATAACCCGAAACTCGGATCTACGTGACGGAGGGCCGAACCTTCCCCTTGGTCCTCCGCCCGATCCGCCAAATTTGGATCCTGAGGAGCGAGGATATTCCACACGCAGCTTACAGTCTCCAAATCCATATCCGTTCCTTCCATAGACAGCGTCCTCCGCATCCCTATGGGAAAAGAGTAAAGTGCTCCTAACTTTTTTTTTCTACTGAGAGACTTTTGAGAAATGGCTCCTCCATGTTCCCTGTCTTCAGTCAGTGATGGTGAAAATGACAACATCAGCCCTGGAACTCACCGTGGGTCCTCAAAACGAACAAAGGCAAAGGGGATGGTGCCGCGGTTGTTCTTCAGCTCGATATCCCGAATTTTGCCATATTTGAAGAAGAGATCCTCAATGTCCCTCTCCTGCACATCCATGGGAAGGTTCCCCACATAGATCCTCCCGTCCGCCATGGTTTATATAAATGTACGCTCGATGGACCTGCAGCCTTCGAGGAGATACAGGGTTCCAAAGAATGGCTTTGAACGACAATCCCAGCTCAAGTCCGTCCTCCTTAAAAAATGGCTTATTTAAAACTCTAAACTCTGGTAAGAGCAGCGGCAGAAGTGCATGTTGAGCCCAAGTAACAGACCGTAGGACCTCTTCAAGACTTCACCAGAGTCTAAAACCTTAAAAACACAGGATAGATTATGAGTAAGGTAAATCTGGTCATGAAATCATTCCAATAAACGTAATGCTACTAGCAGTGTAAGGCCACGTTTACGGTTGTACTGTATTTTTCTGGGGCCTAGTGAGAAGATTTACATAATGTGCAAAAGAAATTTGCATCAATCACAAAGGCATGGGGATTTTCAGCACAGGTGCATCTTTATAAAGTGCAGCGAGTCACCTTTAACACAAATTTGGCATTCACATAAAATAAAGCATTAATGCAAACGTTTTCAAGCCTTGTGTCTATCAGGTATAACTGTGATTTAAATTAAATATATTGTGGAGTCTCAAAAGTCTTCATAGATGGGGGAAATTAACACTTTAGCCAAATCGTATTATACTACATATTATGCAGCATTAAAGAATGCCTTTAACAAAAGGAAAAACATTTTCATGACTGGATCACGAAACTGTCCACTTGTATGGCGACACTTTATGGGACACCTTATGTATAAACCCGGTATTAATAAATACATTTTAAAAAGTCGAAGTTATAGTATTACCTCTCTAGACCAAATTTGGAAGAACATGATGTCTGACGGTGTTCGAACAGATGGATCAAGAAGAATGAGCAGGGATTGCCCAAGCCATGTACAAATATCACAACTAACAGAATCTGACTAGATTGTACGCTAGAAAAGTAAGGGTAAATAAGTTGTATTAAAGTTAATAGAAAATATATATTTTTTAAATGCACTCCCACATATAGCTGTAATTTTTTTTAACCAGATCAAAAGTCTTGTTCTGGTGGTTCTCATCCACCAACTAGTCTCCAAAAACTCCTATAAATTAGGCTCCAGTACTTCGTATCACGTTTCATAAATTTATCGTAGACATGATGGCAATTTTTTTTTGTGTGTGTGGGGTGACAACAGTAGGTGGGGGTGATTCGCTATTTCCAAACACCCATTAAAAAAAGTTTTAAATAGCTATTTTGTTTTATTAATAACATTACAGAAGAATATCTGCGTGCCTGTAAAGGATGCCACATAACCAGGTTTCGGGTGAAAAAAAACAAACCTAAATGTAGTCTTCTGTGTTTTGCATGATAGAAATAGAAAGAAGCAAGTGTGACAAAATTACCAGAAGAGCTCTGGCATATTCTTCAGCACACTCATATTAACCGAACATCTGGTTTCTTACAGTACCGTGCAAACGTCTTGGGAACATGGCAAAAAAAAAAAAAAATCCATAAGCAAAGTAATTTCCACATAAAAGAAACTTATAGAGTAATAATAAAAATAATTGTAATATATATTTGATGTGAAAACGATGTGGACTACAGTTTTATAAGTAAAAAAAAAAAAGAGTAGGTTTTACTGAGCATGCTGGAGAATATAAGAGAGTTCTTTTGGTAGCTTGGTCACAGCTGCTTCTTTCTACGTTAGCTAGTTTTATTTCATCTGAAATCTGGCCCGTCATGAGATATATTGCTTTCTTTACAGACATATTCGTCTGTAATGTTATTTATTTATTCATTTTAAGGTCGGTTTGGAAATAGTAAATGGTTGTGTAGACATGATGAATAAATTCCCTACCGTATGAATCTTGCCTTAAGAAATTTGCAGGAAATTTCCATCAGCATACGAACGGACAAACCGCGCACAAATTCGAGTTTACTCATTTTTAGTGGGTTTATTTATTTATTTTTACTTTTGTGCAAACAGAGCACCATGGGTCTTAAGAAAGTTAGCAAGTTCGGTAGCAAGAAGAAAAGGGAGGCATTTTCAGTGGAAATTTTAAAAAAAAGAAATCGCTTAAAAAGCAGCCGGTACCAAAAGGAATCATAATTTAAAGGTTAAATGAGGCTTAATGTCTGTTTCTTTAATATTTTACTTCATTTACATACATCAATACTCTCAAATATTGGTAATATTTTCAGGTGGCTGAAACAGATCATTTGCATTTACAACTGAAATACAAATTTTCGCCTTAAGAACTTGCCTCTGGAACAAATTAAATGCAGAGGTTGTATGGTGTATAACAATTTATACTGTAGATAAGTCTTTTGCACAATACTCTGTATCTATATTAAGAACAGAATTAAAAGTCAAACTTTTTTTTCACACATTCCCATTTTTTCTGTTTATGCAAAGAAAGAAAAAATTGCACCCAGTTGAACTTTAACTATGACTAAATGCTCACATGTAGGTGGTGTCACCTACACAACCACAGCTTGACAGCTATATCAAAGGAGAAATCTGATTTTCATTGCAGATTATTAATAACCTGTGTGGTCAAACCACAACTAGGTAACTTAACGTGCACTCATTATTTCATTTAAACCCTCCTGTCTCATGCACTGAAATGAACGGAACGCTCGTCAGACAAACCTATGCTCAATGAAAAAAGCATAGAAACTGTACAAAACATACAAAATTATAACTATTATAGATTAATGGGGGTAGGAAGGGCTGTATTATTTTGATCTACAGCTTCATTGATATTAGCCAGCTAGCTTTAGGTGTTGCAGCTGCGTCAGCTAGCAAGAGCTAGCATTAAAAGCAATGAACACTTTTAAATAATAACGTTACTTTCAGCAGAATAATACCCAGAGTGACGTTTTACCCCACCAAAAAAACGTGTTTACTGAAAAGAAGTGTCGGTCAGCGGCGTGTTAAAGACTTCCCAGCGTCCGTCTGCGCGCTAAGCGGCTAACAGGTCTCTTTGTTGGGACAAAGCTGCTAGCTTAGCCGACTAGCACGCGCGTGCGCGTACACACACGCGCGCGCAGTCTGGTCTTCTTCCAGAGCTCGAGCTCATTCGCGCGCTCGTGTATAAAAAAAAAAAGCTAAGTGCATGTTAAAACAGTGAACATACCTTCTGTAAAGAGAAGAAGGTGGCAGAAATGAAGCTAGCCGCCGAGATAAACAACCTAACAGACGCTTCCTCCAAAGCAGGAAGTGTCTGGTGACCAAGAAAGTGGCTCCGCCCACTTTACCGCTCCCTCAGGGTTCAAATATTAAAGCCCCGCCTCCTCTTACAATGTACTGTATAACGGGTCATTTGTTTTCCATACCGCATATCAGGGCACAGGACAAGGGGTGGGGGGCAAATTGGGTGGGGTGCCAAGCCATCTCAGGACACGCTCACACACCCAGTCATATTGTACACTGTGAGAAATTCTGAAAGACGAATCGAATGCATACAATGGACTGTTTGGACTATGAAAGGAAACTGGAGTACGTGGAGGAAACCCCCCCAAAAAAGCACAGGAAGAAAAATCCTGCACACTGATTGGGGACAGAATTTAAACCCACTTACTGTGAAAGCGTCACGCGATAGTGCTAACTGCTGTCTAAAGGGTCATTCATTCATATTCTATATCGTTCAGCCTGTTTACAGGGATTTGGGGGGTTGGAGCCTCTCCCAGAAGACTTTTGGCACCAATTCACACACTCACTCACACCAATTGGTGAACGACAATTAGCCTAACCTGCATGTCTTTGGACTTGTGGGAGCTACCCGGAGTACCCGGAGGAAATCCACCAAGCACGGGGAGAACTATACCGCTTTATCCTGTATACAGGATCCCAGGGGGCCTTGAGCCTATCCTAGGAGACTTAAGAGACTTTGGGCACATTACAGGAATGCGGGGTACATTACAGGGCATGCACGCGCACACACACTATGGGCAATTTGGGAACGGCAATTAGCCTAATGTGCATGACTTTGGACTGTGGGAGAAAACTTGAGAACTCAGAGGAAACCCGCTAAGCACGGGGAGAACTCCATGCACACAGACCCAGAGTCGGAAATCAAACCCTGAAGGTACGAGGCCACAGTGCTAACCACTATGCCACCGTGCCATCCAGTCTAAAGGGTCATTAACTTTAAAAATCTGTCTTACAATGATTAGTGAACAAGCTTATTTTTGAATGATTAATTATTAATAATAAGTTCATGGCTATTAATTAGACATCACTAAGTGTTAATTATGTTTTGTTTGGCACTGGCACATTTTGA
>JAOVVB010000008.1:17274070-17290290 GCA_028570985.1 Heterobranchus longifilis
CCCTGCCTCGTGCCCTAAGCCTCCTAGGATAGGCTCCAGGTCCCCGTGACCCTGAATACAGGATAAAGCGGTATAGAAGATGAGTGAGTGAGTGAGTTTTCTGAAACTCAAGTGCAAGAGCTATTTTTTTTTTGTCTTGTAAAGATGTTGTATGACTAAATTATCTGCTCTGAATCTATTTCACTTTTTTTTCCACAACCAATTTTAAAGTGAATCCAAAATATCAGCCCTCGATATGTATAGATTCTCCTCGTCTTTTTAATGTGTTCATCGACAAAATGCAAAAAGGCCACGTTTATTTTGCATACCTTAGGTTGTAAATGGACAATATAATGACCGTGTCAAAAACAAATAATCTTTTCTGTTTTGAATAAGTTGTCAGGCAATTTTTTCTTTTGCTATCACTTCTCATTTTAAAAATGTACTTCCCTGGAATATGAATATCAACACTTTGTTTTTTTCCCTCATATACTGTATAATATAACCTATATAAAGTATACTGTACATCTGCAAATGCTTGACTGCAACCATTCATTCTTTGTGACAGCTAATGAATGAATCTGACTTTGATATAGGACATGGGCGTATGAAAGCAATCCAGTTTCTAGCTGTTTTACTGAGTAATGTATACTTTCGGACCCTGCATGACATTCCACATAATAATAGTAATAATACTACTAATAATAATAGTATAATCAATATTATATCCATATTATATGGTCCTACATTGACAGTTGTTTGTAACGTTTAAAACAAAATGTCATTACGGTTCATTTCCAACGTGCTGTAGCGTAAAAGGGCAAATAGTACATATTCTTATGTAAAGAGAGTGTGTGATAGAGAGAGAGAGAGGGAGAGAGAGAGAGAGAGAGAGAGGGAGATAGAGGGGGCAGACAGACAGACAGAGAGACAGACATGTTATTGAGTATTTATACTATTAGGTCAAAGTTTTGCTCCGTCATTCAGAAAACAGCCAACACGTCTTGTATTTCTCATGCCACTATTGTTCAAACAGAGCGGTTAAGTCCAGCCAAACAGGTTCTGCAAGCAGGTTCAAACATGAAAATAAAAAACTAAAACTTCCCTTAATTAATGCATAGAAACTTAGCTTAACAATGATCTTGCTAGCTTATAAGGGTTTGAATAGCTAAAAATATTCAGTTTTACTGCCAACACAGGGGTTCTCAAACTTTCGCACCTCAAATGGACATTATAATTTTTTTTTTCACAACCCCAACAACCTTCAGATTTATAATATATGATTTCTGTCATATTTAAACATTTTATTATGAGCCCGTGCCGACCTACATGCGAACCTCTACAGATCCGTTTACTGATCTATCTCTCTGAGATGGAGAAATTTGGACAGATCTTCCCTGATGGGAAGAAATGGAATGACATTGTGTTTCACAAACAAATGACAATGTATATATCAATACACTTTTGGTTGCATATCCTGTGACCTATTTGCTACTGTTGTTTTAACAGTTGTTTTAAACAAGATTTAACAGTGGTTATAATCTCAATAACACGGCGTGTTTGCTGTGTAAACATCTGCAGTGTTATTTTAACCCATTCTTTTCAGCAGCATGACCGCTCGAGTTTTAAGGGATCATTGGATGTCGAAAATCGTACCTCTAATACAATAGATGGCAATGCTTAACAAGAAATTGAATCGAGGCACTTGAGGTAACGCCTAGGGCCAGTAGGAATCATTGTCCCAGTAGTAAATGTAACTAAATTCACAGTATACATTCTTTTAAAATGAAAGCTGAGAGTTAAATGGGTTTGTTTATAATAGTATTAAATGATACCCTTTCTTGTCACTGAAGTGGTGGCATCAAGGGAATATCTTTTGTTGCCTTAGTACGATATAAGAAAAAAAGCTGCATCTTTAAAGAACTCTGAAAGGTCATTAGAAGTGCACAGTTTTTACACAAAGGTACCCATCACAGAGTTCACATTATTACAGTATGTCATAGATACATACACACTTACGGTAGAAATGAGGGTACCAGCTTAGTGATAAGCATCTTTAGTCATTTTTTAAGCAAAGTTTCAAAATTCCAACGCTAAACTTCTAAACGTTCTTTTCCTTATAAAAATAAACATTTTCCTGACGTGTTGCGCTCTCTCTGGCTTTACACACTCATTTGACTAAGGCACATATACCTGTAGGTGATAGGCTTTTGTTTTGTTGCTGTTGTGAAACTATCTTAAATTAACTGTGGAGACTGCTCATCCTCACGTGCTTACAGAAAAGCAAACGCATTCTTGCCAAGCCCTGAGATTTAAATACTAGATACCAATGCAATTTTTTTTCTGTCTATAAATAGCCATAGGCTTGGAACTGTTAAAACAAGCTTTATTAATCTTGTAAATTCATGGTTTATCACAAGATTCTTCTTGTCACTCTCCCATAAAGGCCAGATTTGTAAAGTGCACGACTAATAGTTGTCCTGTGGACTTATTCTCCAACCTGAGCTGTGGATCTCTGCAGCTCCTCCAGAGTTACCATGGGCTCCCTGGCTGCTTTTTTGATTAATGCCCACTTTGCCCGGCCTGTCAGTTTAGGTGGACAGTTATGTCTTGGTAGATTTGCAGTTGTGCCATCCTCTTTCCATTTTCAAATGATGGATTGAATGTTGCTCTGTCAGAGATTCAAAGCTTGGGATTTTTTTTTTTTTCAACCTAACCCTGCTTTAAACTTCTTTTAAACTTCTCTACAACTTAATCTTTGACTTGTCTGGTGTGTTTTGTGGGCTTTATGATGCTGGTTGCTTACTAATGTTCTTTAACAAACCTCTAAGGGCTTCACAGAACAGCTGTATATATACTGAGATTAAATTATACACCGGTAGACTCTATTTACTAATTAGGCTTCTAATTATGACTTCTGAAGGCAACTGGTTCCACTGGATTTTAGTTAGTTAACATTGTTAACCATTTATCATTTTCCCTCCACTTCACAATTATGTGCCACTTTGTGTTGGTCTATCACATAAAAACCCCATTTAAAAAAAATGTATATTTGTGGTTGTGATAAAATGATAAAATGTCAAAAGGTTCAAGGGGTGTGAATACTTTTCCAAGACCCTGTTTGTATATAATACTAAAAAAATAATCTGAAAATTTATTTTGGTTCCTGTTTTCACTTACATTATGGAACCTATAAACAGTTACTTTCTTCCCAGCATCTCTTTTCCACTTTTTTGATGTTAACCTTGAACTGGACAAACATCCACATTTGGTGCCAGTATCAGTAGCTTTATTTAAGTACAATGTCTTTGTATTTTTGCACATGTTTTATGTTTTAAATAAATGTGTCTTTAACTTTCTGTGTTTTTAAATATATTATATATATATACTTAAAAATAAAAAAATCATTACCCTAAATAGGAAAAAAAAAAACCAAGTATGGTAACTTCACTGACTGCAACATAAAAATGACAACAATGAAAAATTTCGAAGTCACAAAATTAAAAAAGAGAGAATTTCCAAGTATTTCAGTGAGTGCCTTAAAAAAGTTTAAAAAGTTTTTTTTTTTTAAATCATAAAGAGTAAACACTTTTTTTTTCAAACTGACTAAATTTTGGTTTTTCATCAACAGGCTTTTGGGAAGCAAATCTGGAAGGCATGTAGAAAATGTACTATTATCTGCCCAGGTCAGGTGCACACAAGCTTATGTTGGGGTTCCTGTTCACCTGCATCACAATGATGTTGTACTCTTTTTCAGTGCCAACATTCCAGGCCAGCACACCAAGGTTTGTCATCCACGTTCTTGACAGGACAAGAAACAGGTTTGGGTGGGGATCAACAGTAGATTTTATCATAATTCTTAAATGGACTTATGTGGGTTTGATATAAAAAAAAAATGCATTGTTTATTGCTTTTATCTGCTCACATTTTTTAAAATGACGACATTACATGTATCCGCTACAAAAGGAGTACAGTTATTACATTTTTGGGTTGATGATAATAGCTGTTCTTTAAGTATTAAGTAGGTCTAGTAACCCTGTCCTGCACCTCTCTCACATACAGATTGCCAGTGCCACCCGCATGTGCAAATAAAACCCCAACATGGCAAAAGAAGAACATCTCTTTCTCTAAACGTGAGGTGCAGCACTGTGTGCCAAAAGTGAACTTGATGTTCCTGAAAACTCACAAAGCTGCAAGCAGCACTATTCTAAATATCCTCCTGCGCTATGGGGAGAAGAAGAGGCTGAAGTTTGCTCTCCCCGATGGGCGCAATGATTTTTCCTATCCCTCTACCTTTACACGAATGCAAGTGAAGGATTACAGACCGGGCGCATGCTACAATATCATCTGCAATCACATGCGTTTCAATGCTCCTGAAGTTGATGCCCTTCTACCAAGCAATACATTCTTTTTCACTATCCTAAGAGACCCAGCTCTGGTCTTTGAGTCCTCGTTCCACTACAACAACAGAATCGTGCCATTCACATGGAGGATCCATGGTGAGGATAAACTGGAAAGCTTTCTGAATAATCCACATCTCTACTTTGACTCAGATGGTTTTAACTCTTTTTATTTGAAGAACCTTCATTTTTTCGATTTCGGTTTTGATAACACATTGGAGCCAGAGGATCTGATAGTGGACAGCGCCATTAGTGCCATTGCGGAGCGATTCCAGCTCGTCCTGATCGCTGAACATTTTGAGGAGTCACTTATTCTGCTCAAGGATGCTCTCTGCTGGGAGATGGATGACTTGTTGTACTTCAAAATGAACACACGCAGACCAACTAGTGTGTCCCAGCTCACGCCCAAGCTGAGGGCCAAGGCGCTTGAATGGAACGGAGTTGACTGGAAGCTCTACCGTTACTTCAATGCCACGCTCTGGGCCAAAATTGACGCCTACGGGAGGAAGCGCATGGAGAAAGAGGTGAAAAAGTTGCGCCAGAGGAACAGCGAGATGGCAGCCATCTGCATTAGCGGTGGGACGGCCGTGGAGGATGAGGACATAAGGGACCAAAGCATGAGGCCCTGGCAGCCTGTTGGAGAGAGCTCTATTTTGGGATACAACATGAGGAGCAATATCGAGCAGCAATACAGGGAGCTCTGCCGAAAGATGCTAACGCCTGAAATTCAGTACTTGACAGACCTTGGAGTGAATCTGTGGATGACCAGATTATGGGGATGGTTCAAAAAAATTTTTAACATTATGATTTGAAGAAATAGTGCTATTCCATGTCTTACCTCATGATTCTGAAAAGAATGTCACAATTACCCTTTAGAAAACAATGAAACATGGGTAACACAGTTCATAACACAACTCTGACGAAGAACTGCCGGCTTATTGCATTACGTTAGCATGTTTAATGAGTATTGTGTGTAATAAAATGAAAAATGTTTCGATAGAACCTTATAAAGCATCTGCTTAACAAAATAAGGATCTGATCCATGTAAGGTCAGTAATGCTATTCTTTTTCCTCCTTCTGACTTTGCCACCTCGTTTCACAAAATTTCATGTGCCAGGATCTGTCAGATCACGCCCCCCCTCCCTCCCCACTCCTGTTCCTACACTACACAATCTGTTTTCACAATCTGTTTTTCTCTTTTTTCTTCTTAACACAGTTTCTTATATATATATATATTTTTTAAAAGCTTTTCTTTCCCTGCTAGATCTCAGCCTTTCCACGACTGAATCCAGCATCCTCCCCTAAACATCTGGGTATTTATCCACTGCCTTCAAGAGAACTGGTTCTGAAAAAGCCAACACTGACCATTTCACATATTACAGATGACCCTGATCACTTTTCTTTTTTATTTTTGAATTCCTTGAACATGTTGTGTACTCTCAGTCTCTAGCTTTCTGACCCAGAAGACCCTAACGCGTCTGACTTTAAATTGGTACTCTCCCCTGGGAAGATTCATGCCACTAGATTAGCTTTCAACCTCTCAGTAGCCTTCAACATGGTCATTTGAAAAATCTCCTGCCCATTCACAGATACAAAAGGCTTGATATGGCAGTGGCAGTGGGACAGTCATTCAAAGTATTATGGAGAGGATACATGTCTGCTGCATGCTAGGTCACCACTAGTGTTCTACCACCTGGTGTTCTGTTGTTACTTTATACCCACGTATACCACAGATATAGTGGTGACGCTTACCTCGTTCCCTTATTTTTGAAAGTAGGATGAAAGGTTAAGACACAGCCCTGCTCAGATAATATCATCTGACAATACAGGCAACCTTGGTGTGCTTCTGTTCAACCAACTATCATTTTGTTCTCATATTGCTAACCTGACACAATCATTTCAACATCACGTGGATCATCACAGGAGCCACTTGGGTGCTTCGTTAGAACACTTTCCTCTGGTTGTCTGTATAAAACCTACCTCTTAAAACCTACCTTTTCATCAAGCACATTAATTAGGACTAATAAAATAAACCTTGACTTGTACTGTTTGGCTTGATACCAACTTGTTGTGCAAACTGTTCAGGGCGACTGGAGCGGAGCACAACCTCCTGATCAGCAGCCAAATGTCCTGACCACCGGTGGTGGTGCTGGTACACTAATTAAAGAAAACTTAACTGTACTGTTCTTGTTGCTGTATAAACTGTGGTCTGTGTAAACTCCTCAGGGACTGTTGTGGTTCAGTGTTTAGAGTCATGGGATGCTGTTCAAAAGGTTGCACTCTGCTCTACTAGTGCTCTAAAAGAATTTTAAAAGTAACTCTACCATACATATATGTGTAGATATAAGATAAGATAAAGAATTTTTTGTTTCACCCTTACGTTTTTGTATTATGTTCTTCATGTCCTCTACAAAGCATGTCTGTATTCAGCGCCTGTTTAGGGTGTCAACACATACAAACAAAAAGAGAAAAGAAGAGAAGAGTCTTGCATCATAAGAGGCCTGGTTTCTTAAACACCATTTTGAAATTGCACATCCATCAACTACCAACCTTATGCTTCATAACACTGCTTTAATGTTTTGGACTTTAAAACTTGTGTTTGGTTGAAGAACTGTTAAGGTTTATTATATGGTATGTTATAGAATGAGAATGAGAGGAGCCCTAGTTTCAGGAAGAAGAAGCACCATGTGGTCTACACCAGAAGAACATAGAAATGTCTAATTTATTTACTTATTTATTAATTCATTTATTTTGGAGTAACATCACCATGTAGTGCCTTTGGTGTCCTTGTCAGAATCAATCATTTATCATGAACACATTGCACAATCACTAAATCACTACACACATCATTTATTATAAACATGAACAAACATTGACACACACATCGGTGCAATAATGATGCTCTTGAAATGTGTATCGCTTATTCTGGACCATTTACATGGACTGAGTATATGTGATTTTGCCAAATTCAACGTGGTGCTCAGTTAACTTTACTTATTAAAAGTGCAATAAGTAGTAAAATTCAAATACATTTTATATGTTTTACTATTCTCAACGAGTTCTTTGATAAAATCAAGTCATTTTCCCCTGACATTGTTGTCCATGCTGTCATTATTTGAGAAACCTGGCCAATGTTGATCAGTGACATCACCACCAGAGATTGAGACAACAGCACATCATTTCGCTTACGCTTTTCAGTTGAAGCCGCCTACGTTGGTACATTGATTAAATCAATGTAGCTGCATTCAACTGAAATAATTCAACTTTTAAACAACTTTACTGTTTTGCATTGTTCAGCAAAAGATACGTGTCTATAACATCAACAGTGCGATGGCTGATTTGGGCTTTTTGTATGTTGTGCAGTTGGGACTTTTAATTTGCCATTGTCTTCTACTGTCTTGTGATTCACAGTTTCAAATAATGGAAAGGTTAAGTAAATAATAGTCTATATTTCCACTTAAGTACATGTACATGTTATATATGATAGATTCAAGACAACTTAACTGATGAATCAAATGTTTGCAATTTGGAAACTGGAGCTGAAAGAACAGTTTTTTTGTTTTTTGAGTAAATCAGTACGTCGTCCGGCTCTGGCCCTGGTTTCAGCCACTGACAGTATAGACAGAAATTTCATGATGTTGGCTCCTGATAATTCCCCTCAATCAAAACAACTGCTGTAGGTACATGAAATATTTACATGCACATTTCATCATTTTCATCATATTGGGTCTGTAGTTGGATGATGTCAAGCTCGACATGTTTACACTGTTAATATTTAATATATTTGTACTGTGAAACTTGGGTATTAATATATTTATAGTTAACTTTTCAGATGTTCAAAATACTGTATATTTGATAAGATAAACAATATACATTCATCTTTAACAATGAATCACTTTAACTGAAGGTCTACTGTGTGTTCATTAAATGCTAAAGCATGTCTACCCTGTCATGGTCAACCTGGTCATCAATCATTTCCTGACAAGGTGAATGTGGAAGATGACCTTCATAGTTGTTGCCACATGCTAATAAGTGTATACATAAAGTAACGAGTATTACAAACATATAACAGCAGATTTACTTTACTAGGCGTGGACAATGCGGACTTTTTTGGTGACAAAGGTATCAGCAGGACTTTTGATAATGATAATGATTTGAAAATATTTTGCCAACTTTTTTTCATTGAAACAACATACTGCGATAAATACAAAATGCACATAATGGATTTCATTACCTGTTTGAAATATATAGCTACAGCTGTGCAGATGTAAATTAAGATTGTTAAGACTAGAAGCCAGGCTAAACAATGGGAAATGATTTCCATTTGGTGTCTCTTTTTAAATCGATGCATTTATTATTTATGAATTTTATGGCAGTGCAGTACATGCTGTGCTATCTTCAAATAGGTTAATTTCTTACCAGTAACTCATAAATCATGTTTTATTTCTTGTACCTATTTGAGGAATCACCCAAAGACAACACAAATGACATTGTAGTCAACGATAAGCAAATGGACCCCCTAAAACATTTTTCAGTGCTTTTAGTGTTTGATCTTAGATTACATAATTGTCAGCATTTTGAATTGCGCTGCATTGTCATTGACAATTGAGTGTATACTGTAATACAAGCAGGTTTAAGTTAAGGCCGTCTTTCAGGAACCAAATAGTAGCCCTGATGATTTGACCACACAATCTTAGCCAATGATCCCCTGGTTTGTGAATATATTGAACATAATATATGGGAAATCATAGACAATATTTCCTTTTTGTGTTTTATAGACAATAACATGCAATAAGATGAAGATGAGCCTGCCTCTGTCAATCAACCCCATCTTCCAAATAAATTAGTAATTTAGTAATTAAATCAGTAATTCAGGTGAATGATTAAGTCATTGCTCTGCCACACAAAGCATGATACACAGAGCACACACACTTATAATGGATGATATGCAGTAATGTGTGAATTTAATTGAGGTGCATGGTGGAACAGGACCAGTTAGGGCATTGTTTAAGGGCATTTCAGAATTGGAAAGAAAAGCCCTGCTGTGTTTTCTGTCAAATAAGAAGACCAGGATTTATTGTTCTATCTCTGCCCTTAAAAGTCAAATAAACTACATGTTAAAAGCTTTTCTGCTGGAAGGCTCTAAAAAGCATTTTACACACATCTAAAGAATGACTCAAAAGTTGTGGTCCCCAGGGGGGATAAGCCAATTCGAAAGCATAAAATGTACTAGTTCTCCAGTTTCCTGCTTATTCTGGGAATAAATGAAACCAGAAAGCATTCTCAGAGAAAATAGTACATGTTAAAGATGTGACCCTGTGTTCTGTGAAGTGACTTGACAATATGACCGAGACAAATCAGTGACTAGCGTGAATCTATATGAATAAGAATACAGTCATATGGGTACCGATAACTTGCTGGGGACACGTAAAGCGCTCTATTTTATCAAGATCAGACTTACGAATTGTGACTTTTGTTAAAGTTCAAGCTCTGCCATGTGACATTTTGAAGGTAGGGTCTTCGCAAACATGAAGAAAGTGAAGCAGCAGTTTCACATGCACCAGATGGAAGTACCAGACAGCATACTAAATCACCATGTCTGACAAGAAGAGATGATGCACCAGGAGTGTGTGCATAGACACATTATAAATCAAGCGCTCAGAATGTGCTGTCCACTTCTGTTGGAGAGAAGCGCAAACAAAAAGAGTCCACATTGAGACTATTCAAGTAAAAGTAAAAAATTAAAAAAGTAAATAAAAAAAAAAATCAAATATATTAAAATATTAAATTGCTAATCAGTCAATCACATGGCAGCAACTTAATGCATTTAGGCATGTAGACATGGTCAAGTCAAGCAGCTGAAGTTCAAACCAGGGATCAGCATGGAGAAGAAAGAGGTCCTTTGAACATGACATGGTAATTACAAAAGTACTGATCTGCTGGGATTTTCATACACAATGATCTGAAAAAGAGAAAATATCCAGTGATCGGCAGTTCTCTGGACGAAAATGCCCTGTGGATGCCAGAGGCCAGATGAGAATGGCTCGTCGGCTTCGAGCTGATAAAAAGGCAACAGTACCTCAAACAACATCTCGTAACAACCGAGGTATGTCAAAGAGCATCTGTGAACACACTACACGCCAAACCTTGAAGCAGATGGGCTATAGCAGGTGCCACTCCTGTCAGCTAAGAACAGAAAACTGAGGCTGCAATTCACATAGGGGTTTACAAAAATATAGAAAAATATAGAACAATAGAAGATTGGAAAAATACTGTATACACACAAATTTTTTACAACATTACATAACATTTTATTAAAAGTATGAGATTTTAATCTGTTGGTTTGAGGCAACAAGAATACAGTTTTTAAAAATCAGTGTAAAATTTAATTGCTCAGAGGCATAAAGCATTTAAGTCATTTTTGTTCCAGAAGAATTCATGTAGTGCACACGGAAATACATTGTACTACCGGGTACATGCTGAGGATGGCACTGAGGAGTCTGAGGACTGCATGTTCCCATACTTTTTTTTGGGCTATATGGAGACACAGGGTGCAGAGTACCCAGCCAGCTTCCTACCAAAATCCCTGACTACATGTTCAGTACAGACTACATTTAGACTACTCTAATTTTATTCAGACTGATCTATCTATCTATCTATCTATCTATCTATCTATCTATCTATCTATCTATCTATCTATCTATCTATCTATCTATCTATCGAATTAGAATAATTATATATTCACATGTATTTGTTTCTTGTTATTTAGCTACATACATAATTTATGAGGCTGTAATAAATAGGCATAAATATTGCACCTAATATACAGTATCAATATTAGACCTTAATGTTAGGTTCAGTTGTAATTTATGTTACATTGGAGCTAAAATGTCAGCTGGATGCTATTGTATATAGCAATAATATATATTAATGTCAATATTATTAATTCATTCATTTATCTTTCTATGGAAAACTGCTTATCAGGCTTGCGGGAGGCTGGAGCCTACCCCAGGGGACTTAGGGCACTCAATTCCCACATTCAAAACAAGTCACCGAAGTACTTTCAACAACAAAACACAGCTGATAACGTTAAACAACACTTTGTCATTCCGAAATCAGTGATAACTAGCGCCTTACACAAGGCTCAATCCCAAATCACTCTCTAACCCCGGATCAAGGGCACTACTTGGTATGTGGGAACAAGTGATTGTACAGCATAGCACATTAGCTTTCCATTTAATCCGATTTGGCATTTAACCCCCCAAACCTAGAAGTTAACGAAGCTGAAATTCTAAAACATATGGGATTTACAGGACTGTCCACCACATCCATGGTTTATTTTTGTCAAATGTTACATAGTACAGTGAAGAATTTAGAAATACTTTCATGACCATCCATCACAGGGTTCACACCGGGCAATTTGAGACACCAACTACCCTAATCGGCATGTCTTTGGACTGTGGAAGGAAACCAGAGCACCCAGAGGAAACCCACCAAACACGGTGAGAAAATACAAACTCCATGCGCACAGACCCTAGTTGGGAATCGAACCCTCGACGTGCAAGACCACAGTGCTAATCACTATACCACGGCACCACCTTAACGACAATATTAATACTAGAATATTTCTTAATTATAATACTACTAATAATAATAATCATGGTAAATATATGAAAATCACCTAAATAATAATAAACATAAATAAAGATATTAAACATTAATATGCCTGTTCGCTTGAACAATAAATTTCAATAGATATTTTTTCACCATTTTACATTTTGACAGAGTCGTGTCTCTTTAAAGCGCAACGGCCATTCCAGTTCTAACCAAATAGAAATGAAGACCCGCCTTCTCGCAGCTATTGGATAAACGATAAACACGGCTCTGTCCAATCAGCGCTGGTTTCCGGCTGTAACCAAACCTCTGTCCTGTGAGCGCGCCTTTTGGCTGCGCATGCTGATTGGACGGCTTCCAAACCAGCGCGCTCCTCCCTGAACAGGACCACTAGATGGCGTGTAGAATGTCACAAAATGTACACCCTCCGTAGTGCACTATGAATCGATTTGGGATTTGGGATCGAGCCCGCTCCTCGCCAGACTGTGGGGAGCCTGGAGGAGTCTGCCTGCTGCCGTGCAGAGTAAGCAGTCTGGCTGAGGCTGCAGTGCAGCCCGATCGGGGCGCCTGGCCCCACGCCATGAATATCACTCCAGATTAGATCGAATCAGGCAGCACTGATCACCTGTTGGTTTAAAAACAAACAAACAAACAAAAAAAAAAACTGTTTCTCGGAGCAATATTTTAAATATGAATTTGACTACAAGCTGTATTTCCATGTGAAGCAGTTTTCGGTGGAAACTTGGGTTGAACCAGAACAGGAACGAGGTTTTAACTGTAAGTTTAAGTTTGCATCCTGTCTGAAATCCGGAGTTGTAGCTTCAGAGAGATTTCTGTGCAAGGAATGCTGCTTGTCAATGAATTTAGTGACACGGTGTGTGTCTCTCTTTCTCTGTCTGTCTGTCTGTGTGTTAGCGTGTCTTGGGTCAAATAAGGACTTTACAACTCAACTGAGTTCTCTTAAACAAAGCTCGACAGCTAATTTCTCACTCACTCACCTTTTATACCACTTTATCCTGTATTCAGCCTCCTGGGAGAGACTCCAGGTCCCCGCGACCCTGAATACAGGATAGCTAATTTCTGTGCATTTAAAATAATACACACCAAAAATGGCTCGTTTTTGGTGTTGGATGTCGGTTATAAAAAAATAAAAAAAAATAATAAAAAAAGGACATTTTGTAAACTTACTCTTTAAACTGTCGAATATTATCTCTCTCTTTTTCTATGTGTGTTTTAAATGTGTTTGAGTTAGCTGTGCTAGCTGCTTTTATTCCATATGACTAGCCGAGTTTGGGTTAGCTAGCTAGCAAGCTGCTTCTTTGTTCAAGAAACCTGGCTTTAACACAGAGTCGGGCTTTTGTCAGCAGAATGACACCGGCTTGTGTAAATCCAGCTCTTTCTAAAGTCTTTTCTCGTACTAGTGTCAAAAATTGTACATCTTTTAATGTGAAATTTGTTTATTTTTTGTTTTATTTTTTTCAGCAGCGCGCTAACGCTAGCAGTTAATAATAGAGCTAGCCTGTGCTTTTTCTGTTTTTAAAAATGTACATCATGTACAGACGAGCCGTCCTGCTGTCTGTAACACGTGCCAGACAGGAGAGAGAAATTTGTCCAGCACACAAGCTGTTCGCTTCTGAAGGCGGAATTTATGTAAGAAAGAAAGAAACAAGCTAACAACCAAACGACGGTTTTTTTTTTTTTTTTTTTTGAATGAGAGGAATTTCCTTTGAAACTTTAAGGGTGGATTTTATAGCTGTGAGATCTCTGATGTCAGGATCTTGACTTGGATATTGATTGATTGATTTTATTCCTTATTTGCTCCAGCAGCTCTACACAGTCCTACATTTAGCCAGCTGCAGGGGCCGATGAGGTCATGCAGGCGGGCTGCGACATGCCAGTGTGTCTCCCATCTTAAAATGCTCTATGCGTCCACACACACACACACACACACACACACCAAGGGCAATGCACAGTTTGTTCCACTAAAGCTGCAACCACTTTCACTAGACACCCCTCTCTCTGTGTTATTTTGTCTAGCAGACATCTCCAAGCCTTTCTGCAGTGAAAGAGCTGCTCCTGCACACCGACAATCATGGTGAGCTCATTTATTATTATTATTATTATTGTTATAATTATTGTTCAATTTAAATCTGCTTCAGGTGACAACAGCTTTTCTTGCTGTCATTGGTTTTATTTTGCATGTGATCATATTTCTGTCTTTTTGCTTTTTTTGTTCTTTGATCTCTGCTTGCTTTTTTCTTTTCTTTTTTTTTTTTTTTAAATACATTTCTATTTTTAAAGCTGGTTCATGCATTCTATATTTGGAATTTCCTCTTCATCTAAGTCTGATTCTGCAACTTGTACCAGGCACCGTTACCGTTGCTCACATTTCTCATTGCTCGACTGGAAGTTTGCATTTTCCTGACGTGTGTGTGTGTGTGTGTGTGTGTGTGGTGCTGCAGCAGCACTAAGGGTTCATCGGGTTCGCAGTGGCGGGTTGAGACAGGATGGGAGGGGGAAGAGAGGGAGAGAGAGAGAGAGAGCTGGGTGGGGGGGGAAAGTGACCTCTTTTTACTTGGATTGGATTCGCTCCAGAGCTGCAGTCAGTAAAGCGGAATAGAAGGGAATTTGAACAGGTGCCGCGCCATGCTATTGTGGCCATGTGTGCTTTCCTTAAAGATGATCGGTTTTCTTCATTTTGTCACTCCGTAACGGTGCCGATTTTATTCCGGATCGATCCGGGCAGTTATGCGCTCGTTATATGGGTGTGATGTATTACATGAATGATCTAATTACAGTCAGTCTGATGCTGTGTTTCTTTTCAAGCTTCCTGCTGCAGAATTGAACTGACAGGAGCGATGGAGGATCCCCAGAGGTATGTTCCATTACTTCAAATCCTAAAAACAAATGAGCATAAAGTTTAAACTGGATTCGGGCTGTGTGTGATGCAGACACCTTAGCATGTCACATCAGGGTTTTTTTCCTCCCCCTTCCTCCTCAGCATGTCTTCATTTCTGTTTCAGGGATGACATCTGGGCCCCTGCTCAGGACGGGGTGATGGGGAGCCACAGCGAAAATTCGACATTCCTTCCACCTGATGTAGGATAGAAGTGGTTTGTTAACATGGATCCTCCTTTAAAGGAATCCGAAGAGCCTCCCTTGTATAGTTTTGTTTCCTAAATTGTGTATTTTTCTCATTTTTATGGTATGTGGTAAAGATGAAATATGACTCTGGGGCTGTTTCGCTCCGTATCTGTGTGATTTTTTTAATACTATGATAGAAACGCTCGGGACTCTAAGCCTTGATGATAAGTTCACGTTCTTTGGGAGGACACAAAAGTAGCACCGAACGCCACAAAGCACCTCGCGACAGAGCTGACAGATTGGAGCTGTACAGACCCGCATGTCTGCATCGTTTACAACCTCCACAGGGCCGAGAAAACCTGCAGCAGCATGTCATCCACTTGTCCACTATCTACCAAAGCAGGATTTTTTTCCCCCCTCTCTTCCTTTTTTTTTTTTTTTCTTTTCCAGTGTTTGTACCATTTTGTTTTTCCACACACTCTCCAGGACTTCCGTATTGAACATGTTCTAATATTATCTTAAACTCACACTGCTAGGGGCAAACATTTCAGAAGGGGGAAAGAAATAAATGATCAATATTACCCATAAGCCAAGTACACAGGTTTTCCAGAAACACACCCTGACACTAAAGTCTGCCGGAACTCATCAGTCAGTTTGTCCCTATGTTCCTTCATTGTCAGATCCACCTTTAACCTACAGCAGCTGATCTTGTCTTCACACACTAAACTGCTGAAACCTACTTTCTCAAACTCGACAGTATTTACTGAGGCTAAGAGTCCCCAATTCCCACGCAGTTACTAGATGCTTTGTAGTACACAGTAATTTAACTATTTTTTTTAACCTTGCTTTAATTAAAAAAAAATTTTTTTGCTTCTTTTTTTTGTTTTCTTTTTGCTTTGCCAGTATATTAAAGTGTAATCATGTGCGTTGTGATATAGAAGTAGCTGTAGAAACCGCATTGTTTCCTTGTGGTAAGTGATTGAGATGCTGCCACGGATTTGAGACACTGATGAATGGTGCTATTTTGGACTTTAATCTGCTCCTTGGTAAGGTAGCCGAGATGGTTTTTATTTCATATCTCTTCACGTCTGGAGAAGGTGTTTGGTTCTTTGTCGTATGGCTGTTGTAACTTGGTCTGGATTG
>JAOVVB010000008.1:17290322-17312815 GCA_028570985.1 Heterobranchus longifilis
CTGTGCGGCTTTCTCTTTGGATTAAAAAAAAAAAAAAAAGACACTAACAATGACTATGAAGAACATTTTTCTCTGAGGAAATGATCTCTTTTAACACGACGATCACTAAGAACAGCAGGAGCAATCACAAAACTGCAATTATTAATGTTTTCCCTTTAAGGTCAAGAGCTGATACGACTGCTTAGTTGCTCGTACTGGCAATAGATAATTTGGCAGCGGTGACATAGTATACCATCTATGAGGATTTACTCCTTGATAGTACTGTCAGGGACCTGTCTCTAGGAATGTATTAACACTTAGATACTATAAGAATGGGGGGGGGGAAATAAGATAATGTGATGTTGGGCAGAGTTGTTTTCCTTTGAGGTGTCTTTTGCTTAATGTGTTCATATGTTCACCCGGAGAAGGGCACCGAAGGAATTGAGAGCCTTTCTTGTTGGATAACACAAATCATCCTATTTTTTTGGGGGGGGGGGGGGGGGGGGATTGTCCACGTACAGGTTGGTTCAAGGTTACCAATCAGCTGCATAGATTTCACCAGCTGGTATTTAGGAAATGCTTCTAGCAGCCAAGACCGTCACATCTTACAGCACACGATCTGATCATGCGCTTTCCTAAGCTGAAAATGTAGCACAGATGAATTAGTTTTCATCAATTATTTTAAATTTATTTTTTTCAAGCAAGTGGTTTTGTCAACGACTTGTAGGTCACCTTGAGGATTAAAAAAAACAAAACAAAAAGCTTTTCATTTACTTTGGGTAATTCAGTAGCAAAGTCTCATCCTTCAGTATTTGCAGTTTTGTCTTTGCTTCCAGTTTCGAACATACTTTATAACAATTATACTTTGAACAATCTCAATTGACCAACTTGAAAGCCCACTTTAGTTTCTTTTGTCTTCCATTTTAATTTTTCGCCACTATAGTGGGAACCTTCCCAGCTTGCTCTAGATCTTCCCTAGTGCATCAGCTGCATGCTTTCCGCTTCGTTTTCATCTCCATCTTGACTGTCCGCATTTTCTCTTGTAAGCTAGGTATCCTAGCTCCTGTAAATAGCATAGATTAGGTAGGGTCTGCTGTACTTATGTTGAAATGCTATAACTATTGGTGTAAGACAAAAAAAAAAGTCAGCTTGTGATCATTAAAGAAGCACTCTGTATTGTATAAGTAATTTTGACGATTTAAGCAGTAGTTCAATAAACTTGCAAGCTCTTAAGGTGTTTTTGTGTAAGTGTTTTCATCCCCCCCCCCCCGTCCAGGGTGTATTCCGCTTCATGCCCTGAGTCCCTCGGGATAGGCTTAAGGCTTCCTATGACTCTGAACAGGATAAGCGGTATAGAGACTGAGTGAGTGTGATGGTAAGTAAGCTGCTACACATTCACTCGATCACCGATTGTCTATACCTCTTTATCCTGTAAACAGGGTTGTGGGGGGGGGTTTGAAGCCAATCCCAGGAGACTTGGGGCACAAGCTGGGGTACACCCTGGACGGGGTGCCAATCCATTCACACACCATAGGAACACCAATCAGCTTAATCTGCATGTCTTTGGACTGTGTGAGGAACCCAAAGTACATGGAGGAAACCCACCGAGCACAGGAAGAACATGCTTCCATGCACACAGACCGTGAGGCGGGAATCGAACCCGGTGGTATCCACTAAGCTGCTGTCTTAGTTAATTAACTAGTTAATGTGTAATAAAATGATTATTATTACGATAGTAGGCAGTATTTGTGATGCTCCTCCTATCCCCCCCATGTGAAGGAAATGATTACTTTGCAAGACTGGCGTTTATCAGACCCCCACCATTTATCTTAATATTGCAGGTGGAGAGCCCACACGCTTGCTGCACATGTTCCAGGTTACACCTGACCAAGTATCACAGTTGACCTGGATCTAGTGGTCGGTACCTTAATCTGGCTAGTTTACGCTGTCCATTTGTACCTTTCATGAGGATCACTAGCTGATCCCTCCCATAAAATCTATTTATTCCAAGTGTGGCCCTACTGGAGGGCATCAAGTTGTATAGGGCTGAGGTTCACTCAGAGCCCCTTCTCCACGCTCCACAAAGACCATCAGATCATTATTTCTTACTCTTGCCATTTCATGCAACAGACTGTGGAAAATATCTCTGCTAGAACTAGTTTTAATAGAAAACCCTCTTTGTGGTGACCTTCTGGAGGGAAAGAAACATCTCTCAGTTTTAATCACATGGAAACTGCTGCGAGGAAAGAGTTGCACAATGCCTCGCTGACCTCGACCCACTCAGAGCCTCGGAGTCCTCAGCATAGACACCTTAGTCTTCTGGTTTTTTTCCATGCTAATTTTTGCAGTTTGGAAAAATGGTGGTGTGCACAAATGTTCTTTCTTTAATATGCATCATGTTAAGAAGGCTTTCTGTCAGGCACGAGGTGTGGCTTGAGTTTTGGGCTTGAAGTTGCATTTTCTTCATATATTTGATCATTAAAAAAAATCAAATGAAACGACGAGATCTCTCCAGTGAAAGAGAGATGTCTTTTTCTTCCTGAATTAAATCTGATTTGTATCGATTGCTAGCACAAAAAGGCCTTTCATCGCCAATGTTTTAACCAGTAGTGTGTGTTACATGATCACATAACGTTAATGCTTTTACCCAAGTTGAGGGTGAATTAATAAGGTTTCCATTTCCCAGTTAATGGCTGTGGATGGGCTACTGCCAGGGCGAAGGTTAAATAGCAGTCATGGTTGTACCTTGATTAAAGGACACCAAGAAACTGAAGGTGCCATAGTATTTTTTTTTGTTTGCTAAAAAGTTGTAGAGAAAGTTCTCCTAAAGCTCCGCCTTCTTTTAAAATAACGCCCTCTAAGTTCATATCTTTTTCTCTACAAGGCTACCTGGCTGTAATTTCCTTCATGAAGTGTTCTCCTCAGATCTCTTTATTCATATGCCAAGGTCTTCCATATCATACTTCCACATCGCAACTTCGCCAGGTGCTTATCTTCTAGACATGCCACAGGTACTACCAGACAAAGACACAGGACACCAGAAAGAAAGACACCAGAATATTAGTTTAACTCTGAGTTTTTCAAGGCCCAGCTGTTTGGGGAAAAGCAAAAGCTGCAAAATGTGGTCTGGTTGTTTCAAAAGCTAGTCTAAATATCGTGTTCGTCATGACAGACCTTGATAATTCAGGTTGTAGTACAGACATGGTGTCTAACTAACAGAATTCTTGTTTTGATGTACTATTAGCTGACATTTCAAATAAGTCACAGCATGAAGACATCCAGAACTGTAGAATGCTGATTGAATAAAAGGGTCTGCTTTGTTTGCATGTGTTACACGTTTATGGCAAGAACTAAATTTTGCTGTAGTAAGCTACATCTTAAAGAGAAGCCATTATCTTATGAGAATGAGTCAAACATTTTTCGCACTCTGGCTGAAAAAAACTTATAGAAAAGACAAATACATAATTTTTCGACTTACAGGTAGTCCCTGTCTTACAAACATTCGAGTTAAGAATTTCCGCAGATATGAACAGGCCACGGTTCTATGAACACTGAGCTGCGAGCCATGGTCGCACCACTGTCTTTATTCTTCATCACAATTGAATCTTTGCTCTCGTATGGCTGCTTTCAGGGGACCAAACAGGACAAAGTCCGATGGAGCAAGATCCAGACTGAAGTTTTTGGGTAGCAGTCCCTCTGTGTTTAATCCGAAGTTTAGGCACCAGCTCTTTAATAAGCATCTCACTGTAACAAGCACTGTTGATTATTGAACCTTTTCCCTGATAATGTTCCAATACTTGAGAAACCCAGAAAACTGTAAGCATCAATTTTCCAGCTGATGGTTGACTTTTGAACTTTTTCTTGGTTGGCGATGGAGGATGTTTCCATTCCATTCTCTGCCGTTTACTCTCAGACTCGTAGTGATAAATCCATGTCTCATCACCAGTAATGATTCTCTTTAAGAAACTTTCAACCCCTTTACAGTATCGGGCCAAATTTAGTTTTTGAGCAGATATCCAAACACTTTGTCCATACTGTGCACAAAGTCTTCGATAAATAACAGCACAGGGTATGCCCTCAGACCACAAAAAATGACTTATTGGATGCTGCTTTTCTTTCGTGCAAATCACAACTGGGGCATCCATTTTTGCTCGCATGGCAGTTACAAATGAACTGAAGTAACACGTTCACACCTGCACAACAGTGACTGAGGAGACAGCAGCCTTAAACAGCAAAATTGTTGATAAGACTAAAGTTTTAATATAACCAGAGTGCGGATAATTTTTAACTAATCCTCATAAAAAAGGAGTCCAGTTCTCAGTGTGCCCAAGGAAAATATTTTAAAATGTATTATAAGTTCTCAGCACAAGTGTACTAACTATTAATGTGGAAACTTTGGGTCGTCTTTGTTTGGAACTGTGTTTATTTAATCTGCCGAAAAAAACAAGAGGCATGATTTATATCATGTTTAGTTTTCTAATTAGTTGTTTAGTTGAATCAGAATAAAGAATCTCCAACAATCATGTATTTCTAGAACCAGGAGCAGGAACACCCCGTTTAAGAACAATGCACAGATCTTAACTCAGCTTCAATGGCTGCGAAATCCATTAAGACAACGTGAACGATGGGTATTCATTCTGTTAATTTGATAATAGGTCTCAACACAGGAAGGGGTGAAATCCTGTTTATGCAAGGCCCTTTGCAGAAAGCAGTTGTCCTCAAAGACCCACAGGATGCTTTCAGGTTGCCAGATGCAGCTTAAATTGTTTCCATTCCAATTCATTGAATGAATTGACAGAAATGCTGCTCTGAAAAACAGGGTTAAATCCTATTGTAATGAGGCCATCTGTAAACCGTTTTTGAGGGGGAAAAAAAAGAGGTCTATGCTTAAGAAAGGCTGTGCAAAATCCAATGCCAACCTTTCAACAACAGTGCCTTGAAAAATTCCCAGGTTTAATCATAGAGCCAAAGCTTTTCATCAGTTTTTCAAGATTACAAGCTCCCCATGTGGGGAAAAAGAAAACGTCCGTTCCAAATCACAAAGCAAAGTCAGAATCCCAGCTCTCTCAGAATCTTACCCCTCCCTTCCACTTTCTCTTTTTTACAATCCATCGAGGTGAACGAGTGCATTTGGCATACATTTGTTGGCGTCCTGCCACGACGCACAGAACTCCTGCTGTTCCTGCTGTAACTCCGCTACAGACGTATGAGAATGCCGGACATGGACGTACAAGGAATTACCAAACAATAAGGGCGATGCTAACTGTGGGTTAAGATAACACCTTTGTCTTCATCTCAAACCAAAATAATATTAAAGGTTTGCTTTTTTTTGCTGCCAGACCAAACATGCTCCTAGTGTAGACTAAACTTAAGCATACTAAGTTTGTGCTAGATCAAGTTGAGATGAGGACACCGCTCAGTAAAAGTAAACATTATACCCAGATGCCTCACAGAAACAAAGCTGGACTCTCAGAAAAGTGGAATTAATTCCAATCCCAATATGCTGTGATAAAACTAATATTAATATTAGAATTTGGTTTACAGAAATAAAGTTTGCTAGACCCCAGGCTTAACATCACATGTCTCAGACAATTCTACTGTAACTATGTAACTACAATATTTTCTGCTTTCTGGCTTGGCACACCAGCAGTTTAATAAACTTAAGTAAAAATTCCATTGATTATAAATGTTTACGCATTGCATTGCAAGATCTTTACACTTGTTTAAATTGCACATCAAGGCTCAGTGAAATCTTTGGTATTTGGCTTTTGTCCAAAACCACTGAGTTCATTTAGGGTCTAGCAGAGAAGAGCACAGAGTTCGGATTCTTATCATTCCAGACCTACACAACTTCATTGTGTTCATATTTTGTATATTAAAATGTGTAGCTTTAGGATAAGTAAAAAATACAAGGAGTCATTTTAGGGAATATAGGCAAGTTGGGTTCAGAACATGTCATAAGATAATTTACTATTCCACAAGTGATGTATTCACTTCTACGCCTGACAAAGGTTGCTGTGTTCTTGTAATAAGGCATATTTCTGTTTAATACAACACTTGTGCTTGTCCTGGCTATTAACAGAGTTTTTAATTTTTAATAATAATAATAATAATTATAATTTTTTGGTAAAAGCTAAAAACATCATAATTTAATGTGATGCCGATGTCCACCTCGTCACAGGTCATTTTATTAGGCAGAATTGTAGAAAAACTGAAATCTTAAATTTGCAAGAGCAAATCATTCGTGTATGTACTGTATGTAGGAAGCACAATGGCTCAGTGGTTAGCACTGTGGTCTCTCACCTCCAGGTTCTTTCCAGAGCTGCCCACCATACAGACCTACTTTCACAGATGCTGGTGACTGACACAGTAATTAATAACTGTGATACATACAGAACAACGTCCCAGTGCTGTTATGCTCTATTATTATCACTCGTGGAGAGCCACTTGTCCAGTCAGATAACTCTCTCAATCGCACTCACTCACTTACTCATCACTATACTGTACCGCTTTATCTGGTGTACAGTGTGGTGGAGGGCCTGGAACCTATCCCAGGAGACTTAGGGCATGCACACACTGCGGGCAATTTGGGAACACCAATTAGCCTAATCTGCATGTCTTTGGACTGTAGGAGGAAACTGGAGTACTTGGAGGAAGCACAGAGAGAACATGCAAACTCCACACACACAGACCCGAGGCGGGAATCGAACCTGGACCATGGAGGTGCAAGGCGACAGTGCTAACTACTAAGCCACCGTGCTGCTTTCGGAGCTAACTGTTATATAATATAAATTATTTCAAAAATTTTATTTCTTACAAGCATTCAATTCTTAAATAAAACCAGAGAGATCCTTTAAACCAGCTGAATAATTATGACTTTTCATTCTTGACGTAATACCAAGTACAGTTTATTTGTAATTGAGTATTACTTCATGAATAAAAAAATACTGTACCAAAACACCAGTAAAGTGGAGCTACATTCTGAAGCGGACCTAGGCATAGTTGTTTAATTTGTGCCCGGGTATACAGTACACAGTGTTAACGCTAATCAAACAAAGTAGACTTTGGGGTCAAAGGTAACCTGACATAAAAGCTCACAGTAGCTTAGTGGTTAGCACTGTCACCTCACAACTCGTGTGTGTGTGTGTGTGTGTGTGTGTGCATGGAGTTTGCATGTCTTTGGAGATCTAGATGAGACTAATTATCCTGTAGTGTGTGAGTGCTTGCATGCTTGTGGCCTGTGATGGATTGGTACCTCGTCCAAGGTTTATCCTGTCTTGTGCCCCGAGACCCCTGCGATAGGCTCCAGGCTCTCACAACCCTGTATAGTATAAGTGGTATAGATAATGAGTGAGTGTATGTACATTACCATGTTTACTCATCGGCACATCTCCCATAATAGCATTATCTCTCATGTTATCACTCCACTACTCTGTCATCAACATGCAAAATTCTACTTCCTAGTTTAAAACCGTTACTACTGCAATGTTAGTTACATCATCAGTGGACAGTGCAAACTAACTTTTCAGGAATATAAATTCTTATAAAGCTTATCAGATGAAGAAATAAAGAAAAAATGATTTTTTGTTAGCCACCTGTCTGCCATGCCATAAAGTTATTCTGGCTTCTCTGAGTGTTCAAAACTTTTTGTGTGACCCTATGTCTGAGATAACACGATATCAAGTTCCTAAATATTAACTTCATGTTAACAGAACTGCTGTATAAAAAGCAATAAAAGCAGGTCGCACTTGCCATCATAAGGTTATACTCAGTATCAGCATTCTTGATTGTGCGATATAAAACAACATGCAGAAGTTTGTTGTGATAGAGTACATTGATTGGACGAGAGGAATTTCACCAGTGGTGATAATAGACCGTTAATTACACTAACTGTCGGTCGCCAGCATGAGTGAAAGTATGTCAGTACTGAGGGGAGAGCAGCTGCCTGCCAAAACATTTAAAACAAGTCACAGAAGCACTTTCAACAAGAAAGCCTGTCTGATATCGTTAGACATTTCAAATTTATAACACTTTGTCTCCTTAGTAATTGCTTTGATCGCATCTGAACTATCAGTGTTCTTTTTTTATGACTACAAAGCTAACTAGCTTCTAACACAAGGAGTGCTCTCCAACCCCTGGTCAAGGGCACTAGTTGGTGTGTGGGTTAAGTGATTGTACAGTATTTACCTCTATTTAGGATTAACCCCCAAACCCAGAAGATATTCTAAAATGGAATAAGTGGAAATGTAAAGTAAAACCTATGAGATTTACAGGACTGTCCACCACATCCATTGTCGATTCTCCTCATATTTTGGCTACATAGTACTGTGAAGAATTTACTGTAAAAATACTTTTACCCCTGTTAATTACACTGTCAGTCGCCAGCTCCGCCAGTCGTGGTTAGTTAGTTCTGCCAGTCGTGGAATGGATGTGTGTGGTCGGAGCAAAATAAGTGTTTAAATAAAGAAACTATTTCAAATTTGTTGATAATAAATAATATCAGCTGCTGTATAATATAATATTGTTGTGCAACATCTCACTGGAAGTTGTGCAGTTGTGATGAATATTAGCACGACTGTGATGCGATCGTAGCACAGCACTCCCTTCCAGGTTAAATTCTACACACCTGTGCCCAGGGCTCTGGATTCCATACTACCTTGAACAGGATTAGCCACTTACTCTTGATTAAATGAATAAAAATGAAAAAAAAAAAAAAAGAATAAAGTACTGCACATTTAAACAATTTGAACTAGTATTTAACTTTTCATTCACAAAATTCACACACCAAATATTTTCAATGAATATGAACCAGGCTGAATTACTGAACCACTAGGACATGTTGAGTCACTCCCCCTAGTGGCAGCAGATTGTATATCTGATCTGAAATGGTTACATTGCCAATGCAATCCACTGAAAAAAAAATCCACAAAAAATACAGTATTTAATATTTGAATGAAAGCGCAGCGTGACTTATTAAGATTACATACAACATATCACCTACTGTTTGTTTCTGTCATAATGTGAGTTGCTCAGGAGATGCTTTTTTAAATTTGCATTGAGGAGGATGAGACGTCTTCTGGCATGGCAGGAACACTCAAAAAGTAAAAGAGTATGTGTGCTCTTACCTTTAGTACCTTAATACCCATTTTATAGATTTATTATTCAAAGGAAAATCACTAACATTGATAACTATTGCACTAACTGGTGCTCTATGGCAAAAGAAGGAAAAAGCTTTTAGGGCAAAAATGTAGGCAAAAATATGAAAATTATGTTACTATCCAAATACGAGTGGCATTTAATCCATGCCGGGACTTGTGAAGGAAGGAATAAAATCAGATGACATTTACAGAAGACTTTAAGCACAGTACGGTGATGAGACTCTTAGCTGCAGTAAAACATTTAAACAGGGCAAATGTTTTAAAGTTTTCCCATCTAATCTTAAAATAAATAAATAAATAAAAATATTGATGGATTACTTGTCACCAATTTGCTGAAGAGAGGCATCTGGGAAATGTACACACAAACATTCACCAACACCACTTGCACATTACAGGAACTCAGCTATGGGCCATTCAAGGAATTCCTGGAAGGCCAGTGTTTCAGAAATGTCTCTGACGTACAGTACTGAAAAAACTTTCTACCCTGATGTAAATGTGTTCTGTTATTCTGCTCACTCAAAAGTTCCAGTTTGACATGAGCGCCCCTCATACATATGAACCTGAACGTATATGACATGAGAATAGCGACTGTTGACAAGAATTCATTTTATTGAGTCTCCAGCTCAGCTACAGTTAACCATGTACTGTGTGTTTCCTAACAGCAGATAAAGACAATACAAAGAGTTACAGCAGCAACAATTTTCTATCTATCATAGTCTATAATCGGAGGACACAAATACAACGTTTTTTGCATGATAAAATCCACATATACGATAACTGGGTCAAGAATATTTAATACTGTATTAAATGTCAAAATCAGTGTTCAGTGTAACACCTTAAAACCTGTGCAGTGTTCGCTGTAAAAATGATTCATTATCCTTCACTTGATTGTCAGAATAGATCGAGTGGTTTTTAAAAGACTTATGTGCTTATAATGATCATGTTCATTCAGATAATAAAAGTACAAAATGCCTTTTTTTTGTTTGTTTTTAGAATTAACACTAACTTATTTATCAGACAAGCTAATGGCTTGGATACAGCCATCTAAACTCCGGGTCTGTCTGAAATTTCCATTTAGTAGTGTTGAATACTTCCAGGTCTCAGTATATATTGTCCATTACCTCTCCTAACCTTTCATGCTGAAAAATCACAAAAGTGGTCACGTTTCGGTTTTTGTCCGAGAGCCATGCGAGGTTCTTGCCACCTTGATGCTGCTTTTTGTCTCCTGCTCGGAGCTCTCTGACAGATTGTCTTTGGATCCATTCTTCTTCTGCAGAAAGAAAAACACAGACATTTCTGAAACGAAACTATAAAAACATCTAACAGCGACCCGTCGTTTCTGAGCACAGTCATGCATACAAAAACTGTCTGGTCTATATTGAAAAGTAAAAGTAGGTATGTCACTAGGTATGTGAAACTCATAATAGCCCAAAAAAAAGCCCATATAATGTTGCTGTATAGTATGTTGGATTATGAATCGAGTGTTTTGCCCATTTTATTTCTGATAAAGCTTTTGTGCTGATTTCCAAGCCTTTGGAACATGTTTGTGTAATATAACACATGTTTGTGTAATATAACTATTACACAAACGTTATGATATATGTTATGATATATATTATATCATAACGGATGAGTCATTGACTCAGATAATCTTTTACAATTTTAAAACAATTAATTCATTTTAAAAACAATTTTAAAACTGTATCTTAACATACTCAGTATTTCTGTTCAACGTAATTATTATTTTTTTAACTTTAATTTATTTAATTAATTATGTTTGTTTAGTCATTCCCAAGTCTTTGTGACCCTTTGTGGCCCAATCTGAAGTGGTTCGCCATTTCCTTCTCCAGAGAGAGGATCTGCAGGCAATTTGGAAACACCTATTAGCATGTCTTTGGACTGTGGGAGGAAACCGGAGAACCCGGAGGAAACCCACCAAGCATGACACTGACCTGACACGGGAATCGAACCCAGGACCTGAAGGTGCAAGGTGACTTCTTACACATACACTACCGCTTATTACAATACGGGATCACTTTCTAACTCCATGGTCGTTCCTGATTTTTATTTCTTTCTACACTGTAAAGAGATACTGAAGGCGTCCAAAATATACAATAATCTAGTTTGAACAGTTGATATTGAGATGTATCCGCTACTTAAGCTCTGTAAAGCTTTCATAACACCTTTAAGCTGATGTGCTGTTTGTTAATTGGTGATTTCTAAGGCTGGTGACTCTAAATGAACTTCTCCTCTGCAGCAGAGGTAAGTTTTGGTCTTGCCTTTCTGGGAAGGTCTTCATGAGAGCCAGTTTTATCATGGAGCTTGATGGGTTTTGCAAATGCATTTGACAATAATGTTCTTGCAAGAACTGATCCAGAAAGGCCGACCTTCATGTCTTAAAATAATCACTGACTGTTGTTGCTGTTGCATAATTACATAACTTCATATGTGTTATTTATGAAAAATAAAATCCATATGAGGAATCAGGAAGCACATTAAGGGGGTTGTTTCATGGGCTTAGAGGCATGGGAAAGGTCATACTGTACATAAACCTTACAGTCACATCATGCTTTCTTAGACTCCTCACTCGCTGTGGCATTGTCAGGATTCAAGTTTAAATAAGAGACAGTGGACAAGGAACAGTAACGCTGGTGAACTTGGCATGGCAGTGTTTCCCTCAGAGAACAGAAACTGACCTGTGAGGTGGCAGTGCTGGACCCTGTCATGTCTACAGTGCGTGTAACAGGAAGTGGAGGCACCAGATCGGTCCGAGAGCTAAAAAAAAAATGAAAGCAGGGGTCAAAAAACACACATCTGAGCCCAGAGACATTTTTATGAGGATGAGATGAGTTGAGATGAGACACGCAAGTTGTTTCTTGTTAACCTCTTGAGGGAAATGTGATCTTTGAATTGACCAAAATTATTCCTGGACTCACTTGACCTCTGAGAGGACAGATCTCTCTCCATCAGAGCAGTGTGAGCGCCGGTACTGTCTGTAGCTACGGGGAGAGTGAGAGTGCCGGATACGGATCGGGTCACCTTGAGTTCTGTAAGGAAATAGTTTGTCATACTGACAGTCAGTAGAGAAGGTAGAATTAAAGATTTTTATGATGTAATTGATGTGACTTTGTGATATAATCGTCCAATAAGTCACATTTATGCTCAAGTGTTGCTAATTAAATTCTCATATGAAAAAAAAAAATTGAGAGGTAAATCTTTCATTGCTGTGTTCCCTGAACTGGACAAAGTTTCTGACTGATATATATAAGATTGTTGTTGTTTTTTTTAAATCTTACAGTACTAGCTAAACAGAGTCATTATAAAATGTGTAGTGATAAATATAACAAGCTTTCCTGCATTAATGTTATACTGCCGGCTGTGTCTGGTTTTATGCAGGTGAGTTATTTTCATGTAATTCATCAATGTAATTTCTTCTTCTGTTTCTTCAGTACTTGGATTAATCTCTCCCTCCATAAAAATGTAGGTAAGTGTAAGTAAAAATAGTGTAAGGATCTATCCAATGACAGAAACTTAAGCACTTTTGTAAGTTGCTCTGGATAAGACCGTCTGCCAAATGCCTGAATGTAAACGTAAATGTACATTTCTTTGAATTTCTGCAGCTTTTATTAATAAAAATCTTCTCTGTACATATATAGTAGGACTGGTATTTTAAGAACATGTGTAACTGGTTACTCAATAATATGATTGCCACATCTTCTACAGTATTTTTTGGGATACAGCTGGAATTAACATTAGAGGTACATTCCAGTCTATTTCTAATTGCAAAATCAGATACCTCTGTACTCAGACACTGTTGAGTTCGCTTGGAGTTATGTGTAGCAGAAAATCAGTAACACGCTATTTAGATTAGCAAAGACAGAAGAGATTCACTCACTCTACTTTCTTATATGGAATCTCCTTCAGCTGTTCCTCAGTTAGTCCGGATGGATCCACCAGCTCCTTTCTGCATAGACACACACATACATCATTACAACCACGGCAACCAAACCACACCATCTGTCTGTGTGGACAAAGTGACAAAGTTCACAGAATCACTCATCATTACTTACTGTATATGTTTCCACAGCTGCTCTTTAGCATGAACATCTGGACTTCTCCTACAAAACAAAACAACAACAAAAATCTATATTCTGTAATTGACATCCTTCATTACAATCAGCAAAAGTACAGTGCAGGAATGAGCCGTTTTATTTTGTGAATTTTTTTTTCAGACATAATCCTGGTTTTAAGATGTGCCCCCACATCTGTTGTACCTTTTCCTGAAGAGAATAACAGCAGAATATTTAGAGAATTTTTGAAGCTTTTTTTTATATTCTTTGGATAGATCTGACCTTTAGTTAATTCAGACCGGAGGTTTCAAAAGTTTTAATCTGTCTCTTTTGTGTGGTTAATCATTTTCCTGTGTTTTTTTTTTTCTTTTAGATTTGAAAGGAAATCTTATTGGAGTTCTGTTTCCCCAATAGTTTGAGTATCAGCAAATATGGTATGAGACAGAAACCACAAACCTCCCCAAGGGCCTGTATAAACCCCTGCCTTGTTTGAGAACACTGCGAAACACAAAGGAGAAATACAAATCGTAAATACTGACGATCTAGAGCGGTGACGTGAGCGGCGATGGTTGGGATCGTTGGGGTTTTTCTCCTTTTGCCTGCGGAGCACAGCTTCCCACTGCGGTGCGGAATCTACCATCTCGTTCTCCTGACGGGACCTACAACAAGGCAAACATGTACAAAACCTGCTTTAATATACGTTCAATTAGATAAAGGGTCAACAGACATGACATTTATACTATGACAATTATATGTTTATATGTTAATTTTGGCACAGTCTATTTAACAACTCAAAAGCAGTAATTAAACCACAATGTGCACTGCTAATGACTGATTTGTTCTTTTGTTGGTTTTAGTGCATGCGGAGAAAAGATTTTATACCGGTTTCTCTTTTTACGATGCTCCCTGTTGGAATTCTCTGACTCACTGCCGCTGCTTGTGTTGCCACGGGAACGTGACCTGAGAGGAGAAACAAAAGAGGGTTAAAAGTTGACGATAGGGCAGAAAAAGATATCTTCAGGGATTACAGCTGTGGTAAAGGATTAATGCATTTAATAAAATCCCAAAAAAATTTTTTTTTTTAATTTTCTACATTTTTATTTATGGAAAAGTGATTTCCATAAATAAGGCAAATTTCTCACCTTCTCCGGTGCTGCTTACTGGTTGGATCCTCACTGCTCTGGACTTTTCTGTAAGAGCACACAATCAAATTCAGGCAGTGATTTTAGGCTCCCTATGTGCTTCGATGCTTTATCACTACTTATGTATTCGGAGGGTTTCTTTCATCAGCGCCTAGCCTGAGGAAGGATCAAGACGGCTCTCTGTTCCCAGTCTAAAGCTCCAGGATATTCATGATCTGAATCTCTTTACGCCGTAGGATTCAAAGGCAACCATGTGGCTGGAAGTGTGCTGGATATAAATCAAGAATCAGGTTCTGTAGTTATTCAGAGCTGAAAAAAATACACTATAAATATTTCAAACAGCAACACTTTAAATATATATATGACTGCAGTGTATTTTTTCATCTTGTTTGCATTTTTTGGCACAATTCTTCTCAAGATTATGAATAGTGACTTCCTATTGATTAAGTGTCACCTTTTATGAAAGTGAACTGTCTCAGTAATGAAAGCACTGTTACACAGATTTCTCACTAGAGGGCGTGCTCGGACTACATTTAATACATTTCCACAAACGCAAAGAAAGAAAAGTCTGACTTCATGTATTCTAGCTGGTTAGAATAAAAGTCATCCATAATGAGCCAAGAATAGGGTTAAAGCTCTTGCTCAAGCTGTCCGATTAAAACTCGGACTTGGAGAAACTGACTTGCGGCTGCTGTGAGCATTTCTCAGGAAAGTGTGCAAACATTGTTTCACCTCTTAACAGAAATGCAATAACGTGATTAATATTCAGAATCAACCCTGCGCAGAGAAGAATGAAAGAAGAATCCATTGGTCGTGAATTCCGATCAGGGCTCGTATTAACTAAGCGTCTCAAGAGTAGGAAATCGCTTCGAAGTGGCCAAAAATTCTCAGAATGACACCATTTTGGTCCTACATTCAGGAGTAGCAGTAAGAGCTGTTTATCAAGATTCTTAACTACAATAGGAAATTCACTCCTATCTCCACCAATTTGTAAAATTTTGCTTTCATTATTTCTTTACATTTTACTCTCTCCTCTGCAAGCTAAACGCTCTCATCCTCTCTCCAGTTTCACTTTCTTTTTTAATTCATTTTGATCGGATTATGACAGTCCTACACAGCTCTATTATAGGGGATATAAACAGTTGTGATTGGAGCAGTCTGATTAGGATAACGTCATGCAGCCGAGTCATGCATCTATAAGTTTTGTGTGCTTTTTTTGTGCTTATTTCACCATTTCGCTTTTAAAACTACAAACACCTTTAAAAACTACAAAACCCACTATAACGTGCCAGCTGACTTTACGGCTCTCAGTGCCGTTAAAAAAAAGGCGTCAAATGCTTTCCTCTGCGCAGTCCTACTCTTAGCTGAAAAAAAAATGTAGGAAGCTTTATTAACAACTTTTATGTCCTACTCTGAGGTAGAAAGATTTTCTGTCCTAAATGAACTTTGAGCCTTTGAGAGATTCTGAGATGTTTAGTAAATACGGGCCTTGAGCTCTTAAAACACATAGTGGGGTGTGTTCACCGGCTGATTGTGAACAAAGGTAAATTCACAAATAAAAGCCAGTAACAGAAGGATGCCAGAGAATGTTGCAAAACATAAACTTTTCAATCTTAGAATATAAGAAGTAAAGAATAACAAAATTTAGATTATATGAAAATAACGCACACTGGGAGGTGTTTTATCATCCCAAAGTCTATTATTTTAATATACTGTGAACGCACAGTCTGGAGTGTGTTATTCCACAATGATCAATTTAATAACGAACGTGATGTCACTCATTTCAGTGGTTCATAGTTAGAATTTGCTGTTGTGGAACATCCTAGAGACAAGTTAGTTCCTGTTATCACTTCTGTTATAGCTGCGATAAACAGTCATTCCCTTGCTGCCTGGCCTCTCCTTCTCTCTATCGCTCTCTTTCTCTCCACAACTTGTCATTTCACACTGAAAGAGTATACTCCTCTGTGATGAAAACTTTCCCATGCTGCGAAACTCATGATTGTTGCAAAGCACTGACAACCTTGACTCCTTAAGTCCATAAATGTTACGTAACAAATACCGACTCACGTCGATGATAGGATGTTTTGCTTTCTTAAATGACACATTTTTAAAAAGAAATCAGTTTAATATTAAGCTTAGATTAAGTGGACCACCTGCAGAACAAATTCCTGTTACTGTAGAAACGATAACGTATTAGAACACGCACATAAATGTAAATCGTTCACGGGACACCTGAAATTCCTGTCTACGTTATTTCATATGGTGTCTTTAATCTTGTTCTGTGTGATTAGTAGTGATCGTACACACCTGCTATAATCACACAACGGGCTTCGTTTGCTGGGACGGCACACTATGAACATTTTACTGCATTTCCTGCTCTGACATGCTTCATAATTATCTGACTCAGTTGGGCCAGAGCAAAAGGAATCATCAAAAATGTTCATGACATGAACGGAGTACGCCCATGAATAGTGAATTATTTCTCAACCCTGTGCTGCTTGAAAAACACCTGCCCCGAGTCATTAGCAAACATCTGGGTGGACTAGTGCTTGGAAAATTACCACAGGATTAAACGAATTCGTAGTCATAGTCATGGGATTTTATAAAGAATTCTACCTTCGCCACACATCAGGCCACTCCTAAAAACGAAAGTGCTTCACGAATACATTGGCATGATGTATGTTTTTTTCTATTAGTCATTAAAAATGACTGAGAAAGTAGTTAATTGTATAATACCAATTGCCAGCAGGAAGTGTTTTTTAAGCAGGTATACACATGCTAATGTGATGCGCACACACACTTATATATGCTGTACCTGTGCCTGGAGGAGTTCATAACCTCGTTCTCGCTGCCTCCTGAGGGCGAACGTCTGCGTGTGTTCGGGAATTTGGGGGATTTATTTCTCTCACTGGCCGAGTTGTACAGTCCGCTGAGGAAAAAAAAAAACAAAAAACAAAGAAAGAAACAGTGGCGTTAAATAAAAGGAAAAAATGGTAAATCCAAAGCTGTTGGGATTTTCTTTAGAAAGCTTAGCTCATGTTCTGAAGTAATTGGAGACACAGTTGGCAACTAATTCCTTCGGAGTGATTTGTTTTCAAAGGAGTTGGAAGGAAAGTCGACTTAATCCAGTACTTGATCATTATCTCGCCGTAATATGTGGTTTGTGTGTGTGTATTTATGCATGCTTGCGTGCTTTCATGTGGGTTCATTCACTCCTTAAGCCATAATCAATCATGACCTCTATCATACCCGTACCTCTGTGGTGCGTTCTCGTCCCAGACAGCCGTGTGCTTGCCGGACTCTTCCTCTGGAATGTTCTCTGTCTTGGACACTTTCGGGCTTGGAGGAAAAGAACAAGTATATAGTGAGTTGACGGTGGGTCTACAATCTGCTTCACTATACAGGCTTTATCAAAGGAGCGTGCGTGAGGTCAGTACCTCTTGGCCGGTGGGAGTGTGCTGGCTTTAGCCTGGCCTTCACCCAGGGAATTTCCTGCTTTTGTGACTGATCGGCTCCCATTGTTCAAGCCTAGATGATACGATAAAGAGAGAGTCTGTGCTCTGCTTCACTTTTAGATTAATGTTACAGCTCGGCAGCACGATACATCACTGTCAATTTTAAGCATAAGTTAAAGCGTCTGTGGGGATCTTTCACCAAATAGAGTTGAGCAAAAGAAAAGATCTAATTACCTCAACCTGAGACTGCTGACTAATGCTGACTAACTCTGTGTAATGTATGCATGATTTAGGAAAAAGGTAGGAGTTGACAGAAAAAAAGTTAGAGTGGTTTCGTTTTTTTTTTTTTAGTCAAAGCAAAAAAAAAAAAAAAGAAGCTAAGAAGAAAAACAATGGAACATATTTGTAATCAAGTGTGTGTCAAAAATCACCAAAAAATGATCAGAGCAGGTCAAATAATTAATTTTGGATAAATAGATAACGCAATATCATGCTTGAGGTTGTGCTGTGATATGATCATAGGCATGATCGCGCAGCCCGAGTACTAAAGATATCACAGCCTTGCTGCACGGCCGTGAGTGTGATGTGTTTTTTTTTTTACGACGTGTTTACAAATGGCATTTATTACCAATAGATTTGTTTCTGTATTTAACCAGTTAGTTTTCTCCACCAACACATTTCCTTTCACGGCTGGTGGAACTACTGTAACATACCATGACTGGTGGAGCTGCCAACTGGCAGTAACATTTACATTTGGGCATTTGGCAGACACTCTTGTTCAGAGTGACTTACATTTTTATCTCATTATACATCTGAGCAGTTGAGGGTTAAGGTCCTTGCTCTAGGGCCTAACAGTGGTAACTTGGTGGTCGAGGGGTTTGAACCTGGGACCTTCCGAACTGTAGTCCAATGCCTTAACCACTGACTCCAGTTTGAATGTGTTAAAACCCAAATAACAAAGTGAAAAGCTAATGCGCTATCTATTTAGGGTGTACAATTCCTTATTTCACAGAACACTTGTAAATTTTAAAAGTTAAATAAGAACACTTGTAAAAAGTAATTAGAACACTTGTAAATTTTAAAAGTTAAATATCTCAGTGCTGTTATGTTCAATATCAACACTCATGAAATGTCTCTCAACCAATCAAACTGCTTCATCTGAACTGTTGTACATTAGTTAATAAATAACAGTCAGAACCCGAACCAACCTATGGAGGAGTCCGTGCTCGGCTGCTCTACGTCCAATTGTTTTTTTGTGATCAGTGATCATACCAGTGTGAAAAACGTACTAGGGTTCGCGTCAAATGATTTATTCAAAACATTCTTAGTCTGTGAGATTTTGGCTTCCCAAAACTTCTTCAAGCTTTCAAAAAAGCATTGTGGCTTCCAGATTCTCATTCTACATATGTACCGTACTCCCCCTTAAAGCAATGCTAAGATAAAAATGAGCAGTTAATTTGGATACAGTATATGGCCAAAAGTATGTGGACAACTGACCATCGCAGCCATATCTCAGCCTTCTAAAAGCATCTAACAGTCTTGGTTGTGTTTCTGTAGTATTAAAATTTCTCTGTAGCCCTTAAAACTCAGAGCATTACTGTATTTGTTTTGCTGTTTTTTTTTTTTTAATAAACATATACATGGTGGCTCGGGATTATGCGATATATCCTTTTTTTCAGCACAAAATAGGCAATATAATGAACTGAATTTTAGTTAATTTTAACAAACTTCCTAAACATGACTGAGCAAAAAATTTAAAACTGGGTCACTGGGTGATCATGGTTGTTTTCAGCGGTTTCTATGACAAAAAAAAAAAAAACCTGTAGCGGTAAATTTTACCCTTTATAAAAGTACTATAATTTTTGTTCTACCTGACATATCCGAAAACCCAAATACATAAAAACCCAGCAAGACTTCTATATAAGCACATATTTCCGAGACGTATCTGTGCTGCTTGGGCTTTAAGGGTTTTAGGAATCTGTTCCAGCGAGACACAAAGCCAGCTCCATGAAGACACGGTTTGCCCAAGTTGGAGTGGAAGAACCCCAGAGCCCTGCACAGAGCGCTGACTTCAGTCCCACTTAACACCTTTGGGATAAACTGGAAAACTGACGACACCACATGCCTAACATCAGTGACCTGACCTCATTAATGCTCTTGTAGTTGAATAAGCACAAATCTCCACAGACTTGCAACCAGAAAAACTTGAAGGAAACCTTCCCAGAATAGTGGAGCAAACAAGGAGTACTAGAATAGGAGTGTTAATAAGCTGTTGTTAACAATGTGTGTGATTGTCAGATGTTTACAAACTTTTATCCATATATGTTTTAAATGTACTAACTATCATGTTAACTAGTTATCTTCAGTACTGAAACTAAAACTGAATAATAATCTGGGATTTTAAAAGTGTTAGTTGTCAATCTTCATATTTCATATTAACAATAGAGCTGTATTTTCATCTTTTTAAATTCCACCCCAATACATGTAAAAAGTCTATGTTAAAAAAAAACTACATCTGCATCTGTTCAATTGCAGTCTAAATAGCAAATTTATTTATTTATTCATTTTTTAAAGCATGTAAGGTATTTCTTTTGGACTGGAATTATCTAAAATCCAATCAACACTCCTTTTTTGAGGATGAAAGACGTCTTACATGCAAGTGAAGAAAAAGAAAAAGGGAAAAAATGCTGTGAAATTGAACTTGATGATGTTTTGTTGATGGTAATGGTTATACCAGGGTTTTACATTCGCACTGATTTCAACATCTTGTAATCTGACGATCACTACGGTTTATGATGTGCTACGACATGCACCGTCTCCATAGAGCCAATATTTGACAGAATGGTCCTAGAGAATGCATATTTACGTAGGTGACAGGGAAAAGCTGAGGAGTCGGACGGTCTTTGACGGACGATGAAACGAAAGCAGTTATTGATAGAACTTACTTGCATCGACACACCTGCGATTTGAACCTGATCTCACACAATCGCTGGAATCAGTGGAAATGACTCGCGCTTCCAGAATAACAGGATTAGTGCATGTCTGTGCAGAATATTACACTATAAATGTTAATTCTTACGAGCTTAGTGTTAATAATTATATCTACATAACTATGTCCTTATCCCCGGGCTGTAGGTTCACCAAGTACAAGGACATAATGACAGATGGGAATGTTGTTATGTAAGGAATAAAAATGCTTTAGGGTACGTCATTGTAGGAAAAGAATAAATGACCAGGCATTGTGTTGCGGCTCGATATAATCCCAGATGTCAGAGATAAATTTCCAGTGGGAGCAAGTGTTTAGTTTCTCTTGCACCACATTTGCCAATGATTTAAATCTTCCGTTTATTACTTATTGATTATTATTTTTAAACCTCTGATGCTCTGACTCCTTTCGTAACTTATAAATAAATCATAAATAAATATAAATAATGAATATCTCCTCATAGACATCTGCACCATATTTCTTTGCTAAATAGTAACACGTTTTTTTTTATCTCAGGTTAGCACTGTGAATGAGCTGTTACTATAGAAAGCATTTGAACAAGTGATGTAACAGCATGATGATGATGATGATGATGATGTCAGATGGATGGACGCTCACTTGTGGGTTGACTGCTCCTCTTCGGATAAGTCTTACTGCGTGTGCGCACCACCTCTAAATTCGGCCTGGGCAAACCGACGGGCTGGTCTTTTCCCATCTGCATGGCTGTTTTCCCACTGTGAGAAAGAACATTGAATACAATTACTTATTGAAAAGTTGCCATTTGCATTGCAACATTAATTTTTAAGACACCCACAAACCTAATAATGTTATACATTATAAATGTTATAAATATTAGTACCTTTAAGGAAATTAGTCTCACTACTTTATGTACGTATTTAGAATTTGTACTACTTTCAGGGTAACTTGTTTACTAGAATGCTAGTTCGTGCGTTAGCTTGCTTACCCTGTCTATATGTCTGTTTTTTTTATTTTTTTTATTGGAAATATAAAACAAGTTACATATACATACATACATTGTACCCTATTTTTTTTTCTTACCCCCACCCCACAAAAAAAAAAGCCAGTCAGCAGAAAAAGTAAGAGAAATAAATAAATAAATAAATAAATAAATAAATTTCAGATCAAACAAAAAAGGAAAAGAAGGAAGTATTAGAAACAGAAACTAAAATAGAAATCTTTTATAACAGATCCAATATATCTGCATCTATATTTTCTCATGGCTCATAAATGGTTGCCAGACAACATAAAATTCCTGAGTGGATCCCTTTATAGAATAGCGAATCTTTTCGAGATGAATAAAATACAAGACCTCTTTAATCCAGTGAGCACCCACGTGAGTCAACACCAAAAAGTGCAATAAATGGGGATGGTTCTAATGGTATTTGGCATATTTTTGACAAGGTATTAAAAACTCCAATTTTAAATTGGACAATTTTAAATTGAACAACGTGTTTGAGGCAAACTGATGATGAGTAAATCCTATGTACAGTGGAACCTTGGATTACGAGCATACTTCGTTCCGGAAGCAGGCTCGTATTCCAAAAGCTGCGGAGTGTGTGCGTTATGTGTGTGTGCGCGCGTAATTTGACACAGTGCCGGTTCACACATTCTCTCCCTCTCTCTCTCCCCTAGACTGTATTTCTGTGTGTGTGTGTGTGTGTGTGTGTGTGTGAAGCAGAAAG